>PVJH01003825.1:0-135386 GCA_004026705.1 Nesogale talazaci | reverse complement strand
AGTCCAGCTTGGAAGGAGCATGGGCCCTGGGGCTGCGGGGCTCAGTTCTCAGCGGAGGGGGTGGGGTCCCTTCTTGGGCAACCCCTGCCCTTGTCCCAGCGGTTCTGGGTCTGCAGGTGCAACATCGCCTTTTGTGTCCTCAGACACGGAACTCGTTCGTTTGCTGGCATCTGTCTGCATGCAGGTGAACAAGGACAGAGGCCGGCCCAGCCCCCAGCCAGCTCCGCCCCACCCGAAGGCCAGACAGCCCTGGAGCCTCCCGGTACTGCCCGATGACAAGGGAGGACTCAAGGTTTGCCTTTGCCCAGCTAAAAGGGTGTGATTGTTAGGGGGCAGGGACTGCCGGTGCCTGCCACTTCCGATTCACTAGCCCTGGCTTGAGTTGAGGGGGGACACTAGGGAATAATAGGACGGGTGTTGGGATGACAGTAGCCATCTAAAGGGGAATTAGATAAGCCATCAGGTGGTGGATGCAGGAAGCACATTAGCGTCTGGCCCAGTGTTCATCCTGTAATGTTCCTCCCGGGGGTGCTGGAGCTCTGCTCCTGGTGTTGGGGTAGTTGTTATAGTTACTGGGTACCTGGCTCTTGGGAACCCCAGCCGGCAGTCCGCTGGTCCCCTCAGGCCTCCTCCCAGAAAGGCAGAAACAGCCTCCGATTGCTCGTTCCTAACCGCAAACTGAGTATCTTCTGGTCTTTTTCATACGGCTCCATTTGTCCAGAATGGAACCTGACCATTTCCACAAAAACAACAGGGCAAAACCAAACCCCAGTCTTTCCCCCAACCGCCTGAGGTGCCGTGCCCCACCTCCTCTTCCCCACACACTTGGCAACCCTTCTGCACCCATCGCCCGCATGAGCTCCAGGATTCCCCTTCCTGGTACTGTGGCATGTGCCCTCCGCCCTGTCCTCATGGCTCTGCCTCTGCAGGGGCCGGGACACTCATCTGTGTACTAGAAAGAGCAGTTCACAGCAGGAGGTGCCCAGCCCAGTCCATGGGGCTGATGCCAGCCGGGCTCTCACAGACTCATGGCTGCAAGTTGATGACCCTGAGAGGTGAAAGGGATGCCAGGAGGTCACAGGCGGGTGGGTGCAGAGTTGTGAGGCTCCAAGATGGATACTCTCAGGGTCGGTGGCCCAATGGAACCAGCCCTGGAGGCAGGCATGGGGTCCCAGCAAGCTGGAAGGCCGAGGGGCAGAGAGCTTGTCTCTTACTCAGGTACAAAAGGCCACGCCCATAAGGAGGTGTCCAGAGGCTTCGGCTTGATGGAGAAGTTGGGCTCTGCCCCTCCCTTCACTCAGGGCGCATACAGTCTCACCGCCACAGCCCCTGGTCTCTGAGAAAAGTATGGGATCTGCTGCGAGAGCAGACGGCCCCTGGGAGAGGGGAGGAGACTCGGCATCCATCTGTCACTGCCTCACCTGGAGCAGGTGGGCAGCCCTGTCCGGTTTCCATCTCTCAGTCTGTGTGATGAAGACACACCGTCTATTGGAAATGGCCATCTGGTCAGGACAGCTTAGTGGCTAACCCCTGGGTTACTGGTAAAGGATGCAGTGATGGAGTGGCAGAGACTGCTGCGGCCCAGGGAGGTGGTGATGGGGGGGTGGGGGGTGGGGGGAGCAGGTGCGCAGGTGTGGCTCCCTGGCTGTCCCTGCAGCATGACCTCCACTCCCCTTCGCCGGCAGTCCTGGTGGAGCCGCATGTCCAATCGGTTCCGGAAGCTAAAGTTGATGCAGACGCTGCCCCGGGGCCTGTCCAGCAACCAGCCTTTGCCTTTCTCGGGTGAACCTGAGCCGGCTCTGGACTCAACCATGAGAGCGACGCCTCAGGGCAAGACAGGCCACTCTGGGCTCCCCAGCGTGGGCCCCACCACCAAGGACCCTGGTAAGGAAGGCTGCATGCATGTCGGGGAGAAGTTCCAGAATGGTCCGAACCCATCTGCCCATGGCCCTTCTCATGGACACGCAGTACTCAGGTACAGGGGCTGGTCTGACCAAGAAGAGAGACTGAGCCGCCACTAGGTGGCAGGTGGGGCCGCACTGGCCTGCTTCCTGTCTCACAGTCCCAGTCAAGGGACGCCAACCCACTGCCTCTCTCTGCCCTCTGACACGTGGGGAAAGCCACCTATCCAGAGAGATTGGTCCCTCTCCCTGGCTATCCATCCCCTTCAGTGGGGGTGATGAGCGCTTCTTTATTGTAGGTGTTGCCACAGCACTAAAGGACACCCCAATTCAATGGAGAGGTGGCTTCCATGAGGGCCCCTCTAACAGCAGGCCCACTTCTCCTCGCCTGCACGGCTCCCCAGGCACCGCTGCAGGAGACAGGGTATTGAGCTAGGTGCCCCGCTGTCTGACTCCACTGGACAGTGGCCGTGCACGGGGAAGCTGAAAACATGCCCTGAGATGCCTTTTAGCTGGCTTTGCCTTCTATTAAAATATTGAATACCAATGATTAGTAAATATTTAATGATCCGGGGGAGTTGGTTTTCCAGGAGGGAGGACCACCCGTCCTCGGGCTGTGAGCTAGTGGGGGTGGTCAGTGCAGGAAACTTGCATTTGTCTTGTAGGTCCTGGGAGCTCGCAAGGAGGAAAGGAAGACGCGCTGTTGACCACCATGGTGAGTGGGGTTCTCGAGCCTCCCGCCCGCCGGTTGTTGGCCCATCGATCTCCCGGCAGGAGATGTGGTGCTTGGCTGGCCGGCCATCTCTGTGGTCGCAGCCGGGGCCACTCCTAGTGTGCATCAGCATGCAGAGCTCAAGTGCCCAGGGCCTTGAGCAGAGCATGCAAGTCGAGGCCTGGAGGGGCGGTGTAGGGAGGAGGGGAGGAGAGGAAGCCTCAGAGTGGAGGCTGTGCATCCAGGCTGAGCGAGGCCTCCCTTGCCTGGTTTGCAATCAGAGGCGCCCGGAGAGGAAGCGACAGAATGCACCCTGTGGAGGCAGATGTCAGAGAGGTTTCTTTCTCCTCACAAAGTCAAGTTCAAGAGCGGCACCGTGCTCCCTGGGGCCTGGGACCCTGGTTTCTCCTAGCTCGGAGGTCCACCATTCATGGCTTCTGTGACCAGGCTTGCTTCATGGCTCCCTGCCTCCCTCCCACCAGCAGGCAAGAGTCAGGGGGATGAGGTGGGCACATGCTGATTCCCTATCAAGGGAGTTTCTAGAAACTGCCACCTAGACTTCTGCTTCCATCCCAGGGTATAGCACGTGGTCACGAGGCCCTAGAATCCTCTATGGGAGTCTGAGCATGAAGCCTTTGTTCCAGATGACCGTGTGTCCATCTCAACATCAGGGTGTCAGTCCTAAGGGAGGTGGGGGCCAGTCAGCAGTCTCTGACTCGGGCATAATGTCCCCCACGGGGTGGGCATGGGCATTCAATGGGCTCACCCCAGAAGTCCTCAGCAGAGTGCGTGGGACCAGGACAAGTTCCCAGCTCGCTCTGGGGTGGCCTCCCTGTGGGTCACTTCACGTTCTGAAATGAATGCCTCCCAGCTGGAGACAGACTGACTCCTGTGCCCTCAACATGGAGACCCCACTTTGGAGCTGCCAGGACAGGGCAGTGCTGACAAGGAGAAGGGGGCCGGGCCTAGGCAGAACTGGGGCTCTGTGGCTAGGAAGTGTGGAGCAGAGCCTGCGGACTGACCAACCGGCGGGGAGGGCTGACAGTTTGAACTGGCCCACAAGTGCCTCAGGACAGTGCCGGCCACCTGCTTCCCCAAGGTCACAGCCGGGACCGCCTGCCCCTGCAGTAGTTCTCGGCAGCGCTGTTGGTTTTTTCAAAACGATTTTAGCAGGACCCTTTGAGCTCAGCATCCCCTACTCCCCTAATGGTCTCCTGGGAACAGCCGCCTAGACTTGGAGCCCTTGGGTCAAGGGAATGAGTGCCCTACACAGTGATTCAGACTCACTGAAAACGCCCCAAGGTCCCTGGCCATCTCCCAAGCTCCTGGTATTTGCCAGGTGCAGGCGCCGAGAGGGGCGGCCCCTCGACCATGGACTTGCAGGATGGGTGCTCCTGTCCGGACTCTTTGTGCCCCGTAGAGGGCACCAGTGCACAGGTCTGGCTGCCTGTGGCAGATGGAAGGCCAGGCACCCGGCTGAGTGGGCCTTTGCGGCCATCGGGCAGGGCTGCCCGCCTGCCCGGCTCCTGAGGCAGACTTGCCTGTGGGACGTCCTTCTCCCCGCCAAGCTCCATCTGGGCCCGGGTTCATGGTAATTTCTTAATCAAAGCTCCTACACACTGAACGCTCTCCCTTGACCCTGTGTGCTCATCGGTCACCATGGGGGTCGCAGGGCTCCAGAGCACACACACAAAGGCATGATAGGAGCACGTCTCTCTGCCATGCGAGGTGGGCCAGCCCCTCGCCCTTCCCCAGCTCGGGTCACCTCCACCTCCTTGTGCTTCTGCCAAACTCGGCCTGCCCCTCTAGTCTCCCGCCCCATCCTCTGGGTCCGGTCTGCTGTGTGCTTTGGGCCCCGCTGGGATGTCTCCCTGTGTCCTCCCAGCCTCCTGAGCTCCCCGCCCTGGCCCCCCCCCCCAGATCTCCATCCGCACCCCTGCTCTGCCCCGCTGGCTGTCGGAGCAGAGCGGGCCTGCAGAGCGCTGAGGACCCCGTGTGGTTTCTGGCCTGGGTCGAGAGGTGGCAGCCAGCACACAAACAGTCTCACAAATCCAGCGTCCTCCCGGCCCTGCCTAACACACCACCCGCCTTTTTCAGCTTCGAAACGGAGCCCCCTTCACCAGACTCCCGAGCGACCAGCTGAAGGCCGTCATCCCCCCTTTCCTGCCCCCATCCAGTTTTGAGCTGTGGAGCTCCGATCGGTCCCGGACGAGAAGCCACGGGAGGGCAGACCCCACGAAGACGGTGCTGCCCCACAGAGCCAGCAGGGGCCCCGCCGCGGGCGGCAGTGGCAGCGGCGTCGGGAGCTCAGACACGGTGGGCAGTTGGCAGTGAGCTCCGAGGACCCTGGAGGCTCGGTGTGGCCGCAGCTGAGGGCGGCAGGGCGGGAGGGGGAATATGACCCGGACCACTGGCCACCAGGGACAGTGCTGGGGAAGGCTTCCCTAGGTGGGACCGGGAGCGGGCCCGGGGAGGGAGGACAGGAGAGGCACGCCCAGGCGGTGGGGGGAGCAGTGTTGTGGAGGCAGGCTCTGGCCGTACCCATGGGGCTGGGTTTGAGGGGGGCCCTTTGGGGTTTTTTACAAGGAATGATGGGGGCAGGTTTTCTTGGCACCCAAGTTGGTGCAATTAAGTGCTCCACTGTCATTGCTTTGAACCCCTTAGACACTCTACAGGAGAAAAGGGTGGAAGTGTGGGCAGTTCTCCATCCTATGGCGTCACCAGGAGTTGGGAGAGGCTGGGCACAGGGGCACCTGGGGTGGGGAGACGGTGCTGTCCAGGGGGGCTCAGCCTGAGACCTGCTTCCAGGCAGGGCTGTCAGCAGATGGACAGGGGCACCACCCCGTAGTGACCTTGGACAGGCTAAGCACCAGCTGGCCAGGCTGTGTTGTGGGGGGAGGGGAGTAGGGGTTTGGTGATGTGGGGTGATGCGGGCAGCTAGAGCCGGGCCGGGCAGAGCCTGACGGCGCCGCCCACTTCGCAGGCTCCCCTCAGGCCGGTGAAGTTCCCGACCCTCTTGAGGAGCCCAGCGTCTCCTGCCCACTCTGGAAACATCAACCACTCTCCTCACTCCTCGGGCAGCTCCAGCGGGCCCGGGGGTGCTGGCAGGCACGGCGCTGGGGAGCTGCATAGCCGCTCAGGTGGGTGTCTGGGCCAGAGGGAGGCCCCTCAGGGAACTGCCCTTAGTCACATCACTCCTCGAAGCTCTTTTGTGCCTTTCCTGGGCAGGGAGATGATGGGGAGGGAGGAAATAGGCACCCACGAGGCTTGGTTTTCTTGTGAAAACTCACCAGGAAGGCTTGGCCTTCTTGCAGGGTGAAACCTGTTCCGTGGAGCTGTGCATCTGGCCCTTCCATTGACATCGGACACCAAATTGAGACCCAGAGAGGGCCAACGATTTGCCCAGGGTCACACAGCAAACTGGTGGCCAGACTCTCACACTTGCTCTCCATAGTGTCTTCACCTTACAGTATGTTTTTTGAGACCCCTGAGGTGTGTCCAGGATTAACCTGAGAGCCCAGATAAACAGGAAAACCCCAACACCACCCCCAATATTTATAAAAGCAAAATGATAATGCACTGAGCCTTGAGTACATGCCTGGCGTGGTGCCAGGACCCACCGGTGGGTGATCTCATTCAGCTCCCCGGCAGGCTATCCTCTCAATGCAGTAAGTGAGGCAGCAGGGGCTCCTAGATGGTTGGCTGGCTTGCCCAGGGTCAGACAAACGGGACCAGGACCCAGGCTCACATGGCCTGACTCTGGTTGTCTGAACCACGTGCTTGACTGAGACACAGACTGTCCTGAAACCCCGCCCCTGCCCACATCATGAGTGCACTGGTCCCAGGATATCTGGAGCGTCCTCTCACACCTGTATGGCCTCCCTTGGCATGCGGTATCGCCAGCGGTTTAGCCGGTGCCCCGACATTGACCCCAGAGGCCATTTCTAGGTGTTTGCTCTTACAGAGAGGGAAGTACCCTTGTCTGAACAAGCCTACTTACTTGGCACGATTTCCTGAACACACATCCCAGGTGGCCAGGGAAGTAGGTTTGCCTATTTCTGAGGTTTTTGATGCACTCTTGCTGCCCAGAAGCTCTGTCTGTTTCCACCTATAAAACCCTTTCAGCCCTGCCTAGTGCAGGGACCTCTGTGCTGCACACAGGTGAGAGATGAGTGCCTCCCCACGGTGTCCCCCACTTCGGGGGCCGCCTCCCCTTCCCGACTCTCTCACCACCTCCTGGGCTACAGCCAGGGAGGCAGACCCACTCCCTACTCAGTGTTCTGGTGAGAGGACTTTTCCACAGAACCGGACCTGACACAGTCAGGAGGGGACATCAGCAGTGAGGGGCAGTGGCTAAGCAGCCTGGGCGTTGGGGGTTGAGGGCGCCCTCTCTGCGTCCTATGGAGCTGGGGTCACATGCCAGCAAGGCTGGGAGCTGGAAGAGGCCCTGGACCTCACACAGGGCCAAGCGAGGACAGCCTGGAGCCCTGGGCAGTGCCGTGACCTCCTCGTTGGACTGCCAGCCCGGAGATCAGGGGGAGCCCCCAGCTGCTCCTGGAGACGGACGAGGCTTTCTGCTCCTGCGGTGATGTGGTCTCAAAGGCCCACAGGCAATGCCACCGGGGGAGCAGGTCGCAATGAGTCAGAAACAACTTCGGTGACCTGACCAGGTGGTGGCCTCACAGGATGCCCTTCAGAGCCTAGTGTCTACCAGTTCCCTTTCACTTCCAGGTCTTAGCCCTGGCCCAGAGGCACAAGGAAAGGGGCCTCAGCTTAGCCCAGCCCCTCACCGCCATTCCCGTTTTGTATTCTCAGGTGGCAGCGTGGATAGTGTCTTGTCCCAGATCGCTGCCCAGAGGAAGAAGGCAGCCGGACTCTCGGAGCAGAAGCCCAGTCAACCATCCAGCCCTGTGGGACCAGCGCCGGCGTCTAGCCCATCAGAGCTCTCCGGCTCCCCAGCAGGGACCAGGGTGTCCGGCAGCAAGGTGAAGCTCTGTGTTGCTGGGCTGTGGGCACAGTCAGGAGGGGGCGTCAGAGGTGAGGGGCAGTTGCTAACCAGCCCGGGCATTGGGGGGCGGAGGCTGCTGTGCCACGTTGGGGGATGGGGTTCTAGACAGGCTCCTTCGAGCAGCCACCTGGGCCTTGTAAGAAGGACTCATCACCATCTTGTGGATCAGGACTCAGATGAGGGGTCCGGGGCTGGAAGTAGGGGCCCAATGACTGGTCCAGGTGGGAGAACAGCAGGTACTAAATTCCAGAGGAAAGCATGGCCCTGGGGGAGTAAAGGGGGGAGTGTCTCTGTATGGGCAAAATCCGATGGCCCTGTGTGAGTACAGGCTACGGACCTGCCGGCATCATCTGGACGCCACGTGCCCATGGCTGCGGCCCTGGCGGCCTTGGCGTCAGCCCTCTGGTAGCTCCAGGAGTTTGCCGGTGAAGCTCTGGGCCGTCATCCTGGGAATCTGTCCCCCGCCCCCTGAGTCTCTTCCTCTTCCTGGGCTCATGCTCTGCTGGGTGAACCCAGAGTGTGGACGCCTCGCAGGGCACGTGAGACAGCATCATGGTCCCTCCGCCAGGGCCCCCCAGTGGTACCACGTCGCTCAGTTCTCCCTGCAGAGGATCCCCAGTGCAGCCACAGCCTCACCTTCACCCTGGGGCGTCAGATGCCCAGCTTGCCCACCAAGAAGCCCCTCCAAAGACTGATGCTCCAGTCACTTAAATTTCCATCATTCCACTGTTGGCTCCTGACCCTTTGCATTATTCAAAGGCCCTTCTGCAGCGAGGCCCACACCATTTGGTGTCCCAGCAGTTAAATGTCACCTGTCAGACAGCAGGTTGGCAGTTCAACCCCACAAACCACTCTGTGAGAGAAAGGTGTGGCTGTCTGCTTCTGGAAAGATGTGTCACTGTGAAAACCCCCGGGACCGTTCTCCTCTGCCCCAGAGAGTCGCTTCAGCATTGGGCTTCTCAGTACAAGGTCCGTGGTTCAAACCCACAGGCCGCTCCCTGGGAGAAAGACGAGGCTGCTGCTATGATCACAGCAGATGCACAGCCTTGGGGACTCTACAGAGGGCTGCTGTGAGTGTGGATTAGTTCAACGGCTACGGTCTTGGGGTTTCGTGTCAGTTTGTTCTTTTTTACACTTATCTCTGAGAAATTCCTCCTCCTCCATACCCATTAGCATCCTGTTCAGAATTACTTGGGCTACGTTGTTGTTGTTGTTTTTGTTGTTGTCGCTGTCTTCGTCAGAACCTGTGGAGTCCCTTCTGACTCATGGGGGCCCTGCGTGCCGCCCAAGGGAACACCGCCCGCTCCCGCATCCCCTCACCGTTGTTCTTCTGCTTGAGCCCACTGTCGCATCCGCGATGTCAGTCCGCCTCAGGAGGGGTCCTTCTGGTTTTCCCGCTCCCTCCCCCTCGTCCAAATATGATGTCCTTCTCCAGGGACTGTCTCTGCTGATGACATGTCCAAAGTGCATGAGACAGAGCCTCACAATCCCTCCTTCTAAGGAACATTCTGACCGAGCTTGTCCTGAAACAGATTTATTGATTTTCCAGACAGTCCCTGGCCTTTTCAGTATTCCTCGTCCACCCAGTAATCCAAGAGCTTCCGTGTTTCACGGTCTTCCTTTTCACTGACCAGCTTTCGGAAGTCTCCGAGGCGGCCACAGAGACCATGGCTTGGGTCGGGCCTATCTCGGTCTCCACAGAGACATGGCTTAAACAATGGGGCTAGGCGACTAAGCGTCTGAGGAGCCTTGGTGGCCTAGTGGGTTCGGTGTTGGGCTGCTAACCACAAGGTCAGTAATTCGAATCCACCAGCTGCCCTACGGGGGCGAAGAGAGGCTTTCTGTTCCGGCAAAGATCCACATCCCTGGAAACCCCCAGGAGCTGTTCGCTTCATTCCCACAGGGTCCCTGGCAGTTGGAGCACAGTCGACAGCAGCGAGTTTGAGTTTTGAATTAAGCTGCTTTCAGAATTCAGCTCTTAAGAAAAACCTGAGATTTTCACACATTTTCTTTTATTGAACAGTGGGTCCTATAGAACTGGTTGTGTTTGTTTTTTGCCTTTGTTACTGGGAACTCAGGGGCGCTTGTTAAAGTAAGTCTGCTAATCTGGGACACTGACAGAGTTGCCTTCTATCAAAGCTGCCTAAAAGTTCTTGTTTCTATCTCGACGGTCTTAAAGATGGTAGATGTTCTTTAATCCGCACTGGAAATGGGTAGACTGAATCTTAAGTTACGCATTGTATGAGCTCTTAACCTTGCTCGGACACATCTGTCACAGAGACTCTCTCTTCAAGTCTGTTCCGATGAAAGGAAATTGACTTTGTCAAAAGGTGCATTCAGGAAACAATAAACAGGGGCAACGATCCATTTCAACGATTACCTGAGACTCTTACTGCCACCACGACACTATAATAATGATGCTGTAACCTTGGCGAGCTGTTTAAAAATTCAGGTTACTGGACTTCACTCCGGCCCTGCAGAATTAGACTCCCAGGGTAGGGCCTGGGAAACTTGTCTTCCTTCCCACCCCACCCCCCAAAGACTGTTGCAGCTGGTCCAGCCCAGGACTCTCAGAAACTGCTGCCCTCACTTAAAGGACAAAGATGTAGGCTCTCTGTCAGAGGACCCAGCCACCCCATGGAGACGAGGGGTACTGGTCAAGGACACCCTTTGGAACAACTGGAAACAACGTTGTGTTCAAAGCCCGAGCTCCCCCACATGTGGATTTTGCTCTTTGCTTAAAACAAGCAAATTCACTGCAGGAGGGCACCAGGCTGGGTGGGTCACAGCCAGCCTCAGCATCTCCCCTGGGTCTCTGGAGGCCCAGGGGGCATACCAGGGGCATCAACCCTCTGTGGCCACCCCAAAGCTTGGCGGCTTCAAACCAACTGCATTTGTGTCACTCATGACTCTGGAGTTGGTCGGTTTTGTCTGGGCTTCCCCGGGCTGGTCTTCTGATCCTCTGGTAGGGGGAGGGGTCACTTATAGATGGGCTGAGCTGTTGGCTAGGCTGGTCAGGCTGGCTGGGCCCTGGGCATTTCACAGCGGCCTGCCTGACACCTGATCTCATGGCCGTGGCAGAAGGCTAGGTGGGTGAATGAATGGCTTCCCCAGGCCAGATGGCCTGCCATAGGTAAATGGGTGTGCATCCAGGTTGAGGGCCCTGGGCCCCTGGGGAATCCCTCTAGTGTATCAGGTCACCCCAAACAGCGTTTATGTCCGCCCGCTCCTCCTCCTCCCAATTAGCCAGACGATTGTGCCACTTGGCTTTGGGCCACGTGGAATGTATTTTGCAGACAAGGCCGAGGGAAGGATTCATCAATGATACAGACAGCTCATTGAGAAAAGAAACTTCCACAATCTGAAGAAGGGACTTCCTCTTCTACTCTGGGAGATAGTCAGCTAGAAGGAGCACTCAGTCCCGACTGAAGGAAAGGGGTCCCTATTTCTGGATGGAGGCCCTGTACCCCTTAGTCCTGGCTGCCTTACACAAGAAGCCTCGTTTCAGCAGAAATCATAAGGCATTCCGGAAGGCAAGAAAGAGTACTCTCTCTCCCAAGAGGCGGGGCCAGACTCCAAGCCAACACCGGGAATTGAGCACTCGAGGAGAACGTGGGCAGCATCAGCACCATCCAGGTGGTTTCGCGGAGTGATCCGTGCTGCAAGAAAGACCCACAGTGGAACACGAGACGGGAAAACACAGGCGCAGTGACGAGGAAAGGCTTCCTGGGCCCCTCCGTGGTCTTAACACAGCCAAGCAAAAGCCCCGTGAATGTGAAGTCAAGTCCGTGGAAATGGCCCCAACAGAAGCACACCCACACCCTAGAAAACATGCTCAGGTCATATCAAATGCACCAATGTTCAGCTAATTGGGATAAGGGGAGGGGAGGGGAGAAGGATGGGACTATTAAGAGAATATTAAGAGAAATATTGACCAGAATTAGGGGCTGACACCAGCCCCCAGATGTGGGAGGTTCACAGAACTTTAAGCCAGGCGCATGGTGTTTTTTTGTTGTGTGTGTGTGTGTTTTGTGGGCCTCACTGCCTCTGGTGATTGTGGGAGCCACCCAGTGCTGCTCCTGAGAGCCGCCGCTGGATTTGAACCGCCAAGCCCGCGGGCCGCAGCCCCACACTCAACCACTTAGGCCACCAGGACTCAGCCCCAAGACGCATGATGTTTTACTGACTGAAAATAACAAAACCCTAAAGGCGGCAGCCAGGGGAAAACCCACACCACACTTCATGATGTTTCCCGTCTGGGCAGTTGCTTACAAATGGCCATGGCTGATGCACCTCTCTTCCACAGAAGCCAGAGACGAGCCCAAGGCCCCAGTCGGGAACGTCGACCACCTCCAAAAGCACCTCCCCGACTCTGACTCCCTCCCCCTCCCCCAAAGGCCACACTGCCGAGTCCTCCGTGTCCTCGTCCTCCTCCCACCGGCAGTCCAAGAGCAGCGGGGGCTCCAGCAGCGGCACCATCACCGACGAGGGTGAGTCTCTCGGGCCCAGGGAGCGAACCGGAGAGGGGCCCATGCATACGCCAGTGTTCGGAGGTTGGTTTTGCTCTGTTAAATGTAGGCCAACTCTCCCCTCCCTGCTGCCCCCTTGCATTTTGCCTTCAGGAAGCTCTCTCCTCCCGGGTACTGCAGGAGCAGACAGACAGCCTCCTCTTTCGGCCCCCGAATGGCCGGGGCCGGGTGGGGGTGGGGACGGGGATGAACCTTGCCATCAGCCTAGCCTACTGTGCCCCCAGGACACCTTTGCACACATGTGACACCCATGGAAATGCTTCCCGACACCTGCCCTTGCCCCTTGTACAGATCAGCTGCCTCCTAGCTGCAGGTGGTAAGCGCGTCACTCCAGCGGACATAAGCAGACAGGCCGGACAGCTCCCTCGGGCGCCCTGGCCACGGAGTGGGCGGTCCTGCTGGGGGCTGCTAGATCCCTGGCTCTCTGCCAAGGGAAGGACGAGGCCTCCTTCTCCCATGCAGAGTCATCGTCTTGGAACCCCCATGCCAGCACCACCCCACTAGGGAGGGTCGGCCGGAGTCAGAATGGACTCCATGGTGGTGGTTGGTTGTTCTGTTATCTTGGTGGTGTCTGAGGGGTGCTTCAGGCAGGGCTAGGTCCAGGTGCTGCGGGACCGTTTCTCTCCTCTGGCAGGGGTGTTCTGCGAGGGGTGATCAGGTTACTCTCCCGCAGCTTCACACCAACCTTCTCCCACGAACTGATTATCAGAATGAGTCGGGCCTCGACATCCCTTGATGTTCAAATCCAGGGTGACAGTCTCTGTGGGGACCCGAGATGGCGGCATGTCGCTCATGGTGCTCACGGGCCATGATGGAGTCACGTGTCTGCCTTTGGCACAGGCCTGTCCTGCCGACACTGGACCACGGGTGTGAGATACGTGGGTGCTGGAAGCAGGGCCCAGGTGTTGTTTCTAGGGGAGCAGGGGGAGGAAGGCAGGGCCAGCAAGCGCAAGCAGGGCCCAGCACACCCGAGGACCTGCCCTGCTGGGGGAGGCGGAGGGTCGGGTGGAGGCTCTCAGAGGAGCCCTAGCCGGTCCTGCAGTGGCCCACGAGAGACCAACAAGGAAGCTGAGCCACTTGAAATGTGTGCGCTTGCAATGAAGTGATACTAGGAAACACAGACTGTATTCCTTGTTGTAAACAGGAAAAGCCTTCCCTTTTTTATAGCGTCTTACTGCTACCTCCACTCTTGAAGTCACATCTCCGGCGTCTCGGTAGCTGGGGGCGCTGTATGAGGCAGTGCTTAGGCTGCGCTGCCAGAGCAGTGTGAAATTGGTGATGATGGGGGTGTTTACACCACGGCCATCAGCAGCCGCCTCCAATCCAGGCCTGATGCGTCGTCGGGTAGACTGCTTAGACCCCGGCAAGGGCTGGAGAGAATGCTAACCGCTCGGTCACGTGGCCGCGCCACGGCACGGCAGGCAATGGGGAGGAAAGGCAGTCACGCAGTGTCAAGCCCGCCTCTGATATAGCACGTGGCGTTGCGCGCGCTCCCATCCACGGGAATCATCAGCCAGGGTTCACACCGGGAACACCTCTCGTTCACCGTGGGCCCCAGAGTTGGGCAAAAATCAATGGAAGCCTTCTGTGCAGATCAATCGTCTCAATGGGGTTTCCGGTAAAGAGTATTACCTGGTTTATTAGCATTTGAAAGCCGTGTGCTCGGCGCTGATACGTTTCACAGTAGACGCGTGGGCCAGGAGGCGTGCTGGGAAGACCGGGTTAAGGCTTGGGGAGCACGCTGTGTATGGGGGGGAGAGTAAACGTGTGGCATCTTGAGTGTGCCGTGCCTTCTGTGGGGCTGAGGACCCTGTTGGCCTCACACGTCCTACCTCAGTAGCCACCGCCTTCTTCAGAAGTCTTCCCGAGACCTGTGGGCCGCGCACACGGCCCTCTCTGTGCTTCCATGGCCGCACTTCACCCTGGTGAGGGCCAGACCCAGGAGCTGCCATGGACAAGTGCTGTGGTCTCCCACAAGACGTGGCACCTCCCCTTTCCGTGGCTGTCTGCCCTGCCTCGGGGTGCCTGGTGGTGAGCCTGGCCACGCCAAACACCTTCCCGGGGAGGACCTTTCGGGCTGGGTGACCCTCGGCAGGCATCAGACCCTGGCCTCGGGGTCTTGCACAAGCTCTTCCGCTGCCTGCGGTGTTCTTCCCAAGATGTGTGTCTGGCTCCGGCCTCCTGCTTCCTGGTTCTGGGCCACCTGATCGCCCTCTCATACCCCAAGCTGTCCTTCTCCGCCCTCCTCACCTGCACCCAGCAACCAGGGCTGCAGAATCCCCAGGACTTGCTGCGGGAAATCCCTGTTGAATGTGTGAATGAGAGAATTCCCTCCAGCGCTCTCCCCAGCTGTGGGTTTTGTCTCTGACTCTGGATTGACCGAAAGGGCGCAGAGCAAGATGGTTTTCCATTGAATGTTCCACACCATCACTTTCCTGTGACTTGCATTCCTCACAACGCTCTCTCTGTGCTTCCACTTCCACCTGTCCTTCTGCCTTCTGAGCCCTCTGGGCAGATGAGGCTGGTGAGCCCAGGGAATGCGTCCATTCCCCTCGGGGGCCCGTCTCTTGTTGGCCAGAAAGCCGAGTTCTGGTTTCTCGATAGCCTGCACCAGCGCTTGCCCTCACCCGGTCGGTCTGCCCCTCCTGGCGAAGCCCGCAGCTTCCACACACTTGACCAGACAGCTGACGCTGTTCTGGGGCCTGCCTGCCTGCTGAGTTCTTTCTCTGGGGAGCCGGCACGAGGTGAGAAATCCGTAGTCAGGAAATCGCTTAAAGACCTTCGAAGAAAGCAGAGTGTTTGTCCTGATGGCCGGAATCCATTCGGAAGACTTGGCAATTCCCCGACTTGGGGGTCAGCCTAGCTGTGCCCACCACTGCACCTTACAGTCTGGCTCGGGGGTTTGGGGAGACACAGGGGGTGCGGGCAGAGAGGAGTGGCTGCAGGTGACTCAGGACACACCTCCACCTTCCTCTCTGAAGCGCACCTTAAATCTGCTTTCTGGGTCGGGTTGCTCACAGGTACGTGGGTTTGCCTGCCTTGTACGGGGTTCCTAAAATGTGGTTGTATTCTCTCTCTCTCTCTCTCTCTCTCTCAGATGAGCTGACGGGAATCCTTAAGAAATTATCCCTTGAGAAATACCAGCCCATTTTTGAGGAGCAAGAGGTAAGGATGTTCCTTTTGTCTGAATATCAATTTAGACCTCATTACAAAAAGCACTGCCCACCCCACTCCACAAGACCAATTCATCTAAACATGAGGGTGTTGGTTCTGCTTGCCTCGCTAGTGCCGTGCCTTGCAGTCAGCCCAGGGGCTCGAGTGTGCACTCAGCAGTCCACGGCAGTCCTGGGCACTCCATGGCATGTTTTGCCCAAATGGAACTGTGAGCCTGGAACACAGCTATCTGCCCTGCGCATGGTTTTGTTGACAAGAATTGACTTGGGAGGCTCGGCCAAAAGCAGTTCTTGAAAGATCCACCTTAGATATCTGGAGATACGGGGCTCAGTATCTGTCTGAGAAAATACCTGGGTTCATACACACATGCCAAGGTACATCTTTAAAACTTTTTCTTTTCAGGGCTGAGCCCCGGTGGCGTAGTGGTTGTGCGCGGGACTGCGGCCCACTGGGACGGAGGTTCAATTCCAGCAGTGGGGCTGGGCCTCCTACTCCCACCACCGGAGAGCAGTGATGCCCCCAAAAAAAAAACAAAAAAAAACTTTTCTTTAAAACTTTTAAGAGGCTCAGTAGCCCCTCCAAATATGAACTCGCCCTTTAGCCTAGCACTTCTGTTCTTGGGTACAGCTCCACCTACATGCACACAAATACTGGTTCACACACAGCGTTCACAGCAGCATCAGGCAGCACCACCAGTGGGCAGAGATGGGCCATGCGTGCTGCCCCACTGGCGAGTAGTTTAGAAAATAAGGCACACCAGCACAAGTCAGTCGTCAAAGGAACAAAGCACAGGCACTTGCTGCTACCACAGGGTTGAGCCCAGAGAACACCACCAGATGCCAAGAGAGCCCAGCAGACCTCAGAAGGTCACCTATGACCCCATTTACATAGACAGCCCAGACTTAGCAGAAGTGCAGAGACGGGAGATGAGCGGTCGGTTTCCCAGGCTTGCAGGGGATGGCAGGATGGGTTGCCTGTCTAGTGGGTCAAGTGGTTCTTACTGCTTGTGCTGAGGGCTACACAGCCCTGGGTGTGTACAGGGTCCAGTTGGGTTAACCACATTGGTGGGCGAGCCGAATGGGGTCTGAGCACTCTTTCAGGAAAATGGTCATGAACTTCGCTGTTTTGGACAAAGCACCCTGCACAGGTCCATGGGCCACCGTGGGCAGGTGCATATGGGCAGGTACAGGAGGGCCTCTAGTCACAGTGCAGACAGACAGTGCACTGTGTCCAGTCACTCAGGCTTGGGGTCCAGCTGAGGAGCTGGTGTCTTTGTTCAGGAAGCAGACTTGAGACCCAGGGGCCACTTCCTTTCTCTGTGTTCTTCTCTGTTGATGCCAGTCTGGGACCCCTGCCTCTAGATCAAGCTGGGATCTTCCCCTCTGCCTAGAAACCTCCCCTGCCCGCCGATGGCGCCCGCTGCACTTGCACTGCACCTTCCATGCTCGAGTCTCCCCTGTGAGGCTGAAGCTTTGTCCCTAAAGGACAAGTTCCGAGGGTGGGCCGGGGGGCCAGTCCAACCCCACCAGGGGCCAGAGCCCCATCATTCTTGGGGAACCATCCTGACACTTTGGTGAGATGGCCACTTCCCTCGGGGGACACTCATGGGAGAATCTGGTGGGTCAGGCAGCTGCACACAGCACCTGAGAGGTGAGGTGGCACTGCGGATGAGAGCAGGGTGTCTAGGGCCTGCAGCCTGGGTTCAAATCCCAGCTCTGCCACCTCGTCATCATGCAGTGATTTGAGCGCCTGAGAAAAGCATCTCTGCCCAGGCCCTCTCCCTAGACGGGAATGATAATGTGAAGATGGAATGGCTGGATCCATGTGACCTTCTTAGACAGTGATGTACGCACAGCGAGGTGTGCCTGTTCTTCGGCCCCCTCCTCAGCCAACTGCTCTCAGGGGTGTGTGTGTGTGTGTGTGTGTGTGTGTGTGACTAGACTCTGTGGCTGAGACTGAGCCAGCCCACGCCCAGGCTCACAGATGGCCTTTCTGTGCTCTGTGCCACGCACACCCTTCCTCCCTGCTGACTTGGAGGTGTGGCCACGGGGAGCCCTGCCCCTTTCTGGGAACATCAGTCCTGATGGGACTCTAGGGATGAGAGGCCCGCAAGTGCAGAGCCCCGGGCCCCCTCTGTGCTTCTGGTCTCTGTTGCTTCTGCCTTTCTCTTCCCTCATTCTCTCTCTCTCCTCCCCCCTCTCTCTCCACAGTCTGCATCTCTCTCGTTCTCTGTGGGGGAGGCACGGTGAGTACCTCAGGCACCCGCCTTCCTCTGTGCATGGTGGCAGTGACCGTGTCATCGTGGTTATAGCAGGACGTGGGTTTCTTTCACCACCATGCGGACCTCGGTGGCCCCACATGGGCAGAGTGGAACCACGTGCACTCCAGAGGGCTTGCAAGACAGTGGCTTGTGGGAGGTGCATGGCAGGTCTCTCTGGGCACTGGTGGCATTTCTGTTGCTGGGGCGGGGGGAGGCGTGGCACCCGCTGAGGTCAACAAATGGCT
The DNA here is from genome assembly GCA_004026705.1 of Nesogale talazaci. Lineage (NCBI taxonomy): Eukaryota > Metazoa > Chordata > Mammalia > Afrosoricida > Tenrecidae > Nesogale > Nesogale talazaci. The sequence continues at coordinate 117,557 of PVJH01003825.1, read as the reverse complement.
CCTCTCTCCTCCCAGGTGGACATGGAGGCCTTTCTCACACTCACTGACGGCGACTTGAAGGAGCTGGGCATCAAGACAGATGGGTCCCGGCAGCAGATTCTGGCAGCGATTTCGGAACTGAACGCAGGCAAGGTAATGGCCCCATCCTTTTTTTTTTTTTTTGGTCTGGTTCAAACAGCTGAGACGGTCTCTAGGAAACCCGGTCCTCGGAGGTGGAGTGAGGTCATCTCCTCTGGCGTCATGAGTTGGCCGGCCCCTTGCTTGCTTCTCCACTGGAGCACTCACTCCCTGGAGTAAGCTGTTCCACTTCAGACCTCTCTTCCCATTAATGGTTGTTTCTCCACAGAAATGCTTTCGCCCTGAGCCCAGGTTCGGGCCTCCCTGGCACCTGGGCTGAAGTGGGCGCTGGGGCCAGCCGACCAGGGAATTCACTGTTATCTGGGGCAGCTCACATGGCCTGAGCCTCCCTTGCTGGTCTGTAGGGCAGGGCAGTGTGGGTGTGTGGCAAGCCCTGACTTCCATAAAGCGAGAGTCTTTAGTAACCAGCCGGGCAGCAGTCACTGTGACTTTGGCCGCCAGCCCCACATCTCCCATCTGTCTGGGGTTCCAATGGCTGCCTCAGCCTGAAAGCCAGACACTAGTAGTCCCCTGCACACCCCACACCCCACCACCTAAAGGGGACTAGGCATTATTGTGTAAGCAGTGGTTTCATGTGTTCTTCCCACTCCTTCCCCACATCCTGCTCAGAGACTGGGCACCCGTGTCTGCCCCAACAACGATGTGGAACTCGGCCAACCTGTCACTCCAGCCCCTCTGCCCAGCAACTGCCCCCGGTTGTATATGGTGTCCCAGCTGGGGTGTTGCCATTATCAATAACCCCATAATGGACATGCAACCATCTCTGCCAATCCCTCCCACCCCCAACCCCTGCCCCAAGTGACATTGCACACGACAAGTAGAAGGGCATGTTGGAGGGCGTGATCGGTTTATGGCTCTTCTTTCTCTACTGCCGGGTGATGCATAGACATATGGCATCGTCTTATAGCGCCAGCAGCAAATAAAATGTTATATAGCATGTGACCATCCACATGCCACGGCCAGCCTAGCCTCCTGGCCATGATCTGGCTGGTGGAAAGCACAGGGCAGACAGGGGGCGTCGTGGGTGGACGGTGGAGCAAGACTTGATCTGACCCCCTGACCGCCTCCCATGTGCTGTGTCAGGGAGCTCTCCCAGCTCCGCAGCAAGTGAGGGGAAGTGGGGGGATGAGGGCTCTGTTTTGAAGTGGCCATGGTCTCCGCCTTCAGCAGCAGCAGCAACATTCTCTTCCCCACGTCCAGGCCGTGGGCGGGCCCCGCATGGTGAGTCTGTCCACCAGACTCCAGGTGTTATCAAGCTGCACGTTCTCTAAGGGAACCCTAATGATTCACTTGCCTTTGAAGGGGTGTCGTTGTCGTGAGCTCTGGTCATCCCTGCCTCGGGGGCTGGATGACCTCACTTGATAGGAGAGGAGGCCGAAGCCCAGAGATGGGCAGTGACCCTGACTCCCAGACCAGAGGGGGCAGTGGGATTGGAGGGTCCCTGGCTGGGCAGGTGTTGACGTTAGGTGGCTCACAAATGGTAAGCAGGTGTAAGAGGAGCGCTAGAAGGCATTCTGATCAATGATCCAGCTGCAGCATCAGCTTGTATCAACTCATGGAAAAAGGACTGTGGAGAGGAAAGGGTGTGGTCATGCCCTACGTGGTCCCAGCCCAAGCTGCATGGGTGTTGAGCTCTCTGAAGCCCTGCAGGCCTACCCGGTCAACACGGCATAGGGAGTCTCCCATTGCTCCATCCAAAGCCCGTCGAGGCCACTTAGCAGTTGATGGTTGGGAAAAACCGAGGCACAGAGAGGTTTAGGGTCTTGCCCAAAGCCACACAGCTAGGAAGGGGAGGCGGATCCAGGATGAGAACTTGGAGTGGTGCCCTGGCAGCTGCAGTGCCACTTCAAGCACAACCCACAGCTGAGAGTGGGACCCCTTTCAGAGGGGCCGGCTGGAGGGTGGAACCCTAAGGAGTCAGGAAGCCCCCAGAGGAAAGCCCAGGGGGCAGCCCAGCCAGAGGACACGTGCAGAAGGCCCATGGGAGAGGGAGGACGAGGCCCCCAGGGTGGCCCCCGGTGACCCAGTTGAGAACATACAAGAGGAGGAGTAGGCTGTGGTGGAGGCCCCCAGCCCCAGGAGCAGGACCCTCTCTCATCCTGGCCGGGCGTGTGACCCAGGAGCATGGGGCTGGGTAGAGCTGAGTGCCAGCCAAGGAAGGACATAAAAGGCCCAGATGTTGGGGCATTGGGACCATGGGGGAGTTGGGAGGCCGTGCCCAAGAGCTGGGTGGGTGCCAGTCAGTTCCTGAGAGATGGCCATGGCTGATGCTTCTGGAACCTTCCCTCTTTCAAAAACAGGGAGGGGTGTGTGTGTGTGTGAGAGAGAGAGAGAGAGAGAGAGAATACCTTTTATTTCACTCTTTGAACTTGTGCTACTGGTGTTTTTGCTTGTGAAGCAAAGGTATTTGTGGCAACCCAGTATCTAGCGAATCCATTGGCACCGTCTTGCCAATAGCACGATCTCACGTCAAATCACCAAATCACTTTTTGTTGGTTCTTCAGACATTTCAGACCAGTGCTTTCCAATCTGTGGGTCAAGACCCCTTTGGGGGCCAAACGACCCCTTCACAGGGGTCGTCCGATTCACGACAGTAGCAAAATGACAACGATGAGGTAACAACGGAAATAATGTTATGGTTGGGGGGGTCACCACCTCGTGAGGTGGCATGACAGGACTACGACATGAGGAAGGTTGAGAACCGCTGTCTGAGACTTTTCCATCATGCTGACGGGCACATTATGCACTGTGGCATAGCGGGGACACAGCGTTCCTGTGTCCCGGAGAACCGAAAATCCCACATGGATTGTGGAGACAACCCCGCCTTAGCTCTGGGGTTGGGAGAGAATGGGAGAGGGCTGCTACGCACGGTGCTCTCTTCCCCAGTCACACATTCTGGGCCTGTAAACAACAAACAGCTTTTGAGTGTGAGCGGACTCTGCAGTCCAGTTCTCAGAAGAGCAGTTCGGGGCTGTGGCCCCCGGGGTCTGTGCCCCACGTCCCTCTCCGTATTTGAGCCCTGGGAGTCAGTGCGCAATTCCACGCGCGTCTACGTCCTGCGTACCACTCTGTTTCCAGTGGGTTAACTCCTCAGAGCACAAAAACCATCCTCTTAGGGCAACCTTCATTGCCCCGAAGCCAACTACGGTTTGTCCCCTTTGTGTGGTGAATATCAAAGCCAGGCATATTCATTCTACCAAGCTGGCACTGAAGGGCCACAAAGAATGTTTAAGAACTCCCAGTCAACGTGCCCGGAGGCCCCCGCCACGCTCACCTTCATCGTGGGCAGTGTTTGGTGTCACGTCTCTCAGGTGTGCGCCGGGGACAGAGTAGGTTCTCTTAAGCTGGTCTCTTGCGCTCTCACCTAATGGAGCATGTGTTCATCACCCGCGTCCTGAAGAACTCTTGTCGACTGACGGGTGTTGGCGTGCGTGGCTGCACTGAACATCCCTCCCTACTTGCCCCTCAGTCCCTCAGGCGTTCTGGATGTCTGTCCTGCTACAGTGTTCATCCGGGGCCTTAGGGCTACCTAATTATCTCCTGACTGAAGAGGTCTGAGTGTGGTGCAGCTAGATCCCGGGGTCTGAGTCAGGGTGCCTGGGACCTCTGCCTGGCTTCCTTTACCAAAAAGAGCCAGGGGGCATCCCCGCCAGCCCCGGGCACTGCCTCCCAGTGCCCATACCACCCTGCCAGCACTGCCTGTCTGGACCTTTCTTACTGTGACCGGCTCAAAGGGGTGCTTTGTTCACTCTCCTTGCCTTTACATTCTAGGTAAGCTGAACATGGAGGAAATGTTCTAGGTGCCCTGGCCGTTCGTCCCCCGCCCCCCCATCCCCACCTCCCTTTAAGAATTATCAGCAGGTCCCCTGACATGCAGGGGTTTTGAAAGGGTGCGCCAATGCATTGTGGACGCTGCAGCAATTGCAGTTTTAATCACCTACGCTCCCCTATGCCCCCCCCCCCCCCAAGGTGAGGAGGCAGTGAGTGCGGACACCCTGTCTCGTCCTGACCTCCTTTCTCAGGCGGTGTTGAATAATGAAAACACTTGTCATCCTGGGATCCGTCTCCCAGCCCTCCGCAGTTTGCACATGGCTGCTCGTTCATTAGTGGAGGCCGAACCCCCCGGCAGCCCGGGGAGTCAGCCATCCTCGTTCCACTGACACACAAGCTCCTCAGAGTGGGGCAGCCACGGAGACTTCTGCCAGGGCTGGGATTCAGAGGTCCGAGCTCTCCAGATACCCTGTGCTTCTACCCTGCAGCCATCAGACGTGTGTTGGCGGGATCCTGACAGCGTCTCCCAGCTATTTTCTAATTATATATAATTAATTTGCGTTGTTGTCGATGAGAATATACCCAACAGACCATACAGCAGCTCAGCAGTTCAATGATCGAGATCCCGTTCAAAAAAGCGGTCCTTCCACTAATACCGTGAACTCGCTGCTCAGCCCCCACCATTCCTCCCTGACACCCCCACCCCCACCCCCTGCAATTGCTGCTGTCAATTTGATCCCCTGCAAATGGATCTTAAAAGAATGTATTGCTCAGGCAGACATTCTTGACTCATTTGCTTTTAAGAAGGCTTCAGGAAGTGATTTGGTTTACGGGTGAAGGCTTCAAGGTAGTCTGTGGCAATAGTTTCAAGGGCTCTTCCAGCCTCCCCGGCCCTAGCACTGTCACTCTTTGATTCCATGAGAGTTTGAAATTCTGTGCTGCATTTCCCCCCTTTTGACCTGACTTATGCAAAGTTGCTTGCAAGGCTTGCCTCCCTCCCCCACCCCCACCCCGTGCCTAGACAGTCTCCTTAGCACCGAGGCCCCTGCTGAGGAGCCTGGAGGGGGGGTCCACCCTGCGCCACAGGGAGTTGGGAGTGAAAGAAGAGAAAGTTCCACCCTTGGCCTGACTCAATGCATTCATTTCCTTTCGCTTTTTCACTTTCAGCAGAGAACCATGCTGGGAGCCGAGGAGCAACCGTTTTTAATTTGCTTCCCACATAGGACCACATTTATTTGTCAGATCACAAGTCTATGTTTCGTCCATGCTGCAGACACTGGGTCCTCTGTAGGTCTCAGGACAAGACATGCAGGTACCCGCCCTCGGGAGTCACGCTGTGGTCCGAGAACCAGGCCCCTGCGTTCTCATCTGCCTTGGGTAGCCAGAGCCGCCCTGGGGCCCCAGCGGTTATACATTTGGCTTCCATCTGCCAAGTTGGCGCTTCAAGACCCCCAGCCGCTCCTTGGGAGAAGGACAGGCCTGTCTACTCCCATCGTTCTGTGGGTCGCATGTGCCCTAGAACAAAGCACTGCTTGCTCTCGTGCCAGCCGAGCCGTGGTGCTTCTGTCTGAGCCCATCGATGCAGCCCCTCTCATTGAGCCCCTCCCCCTTTCACAACCCCCCTCCCCCTTCACCAAGCACGATGTCCTTCCCCAGGGACTGCTCTCTCCCGACCACATGTCCAAAGTGCCTGAGACGGAGTCTCACCCTCCTTGCCTCTGAGGAGCCTTCTGGCTGTGCGTCTTCCGATAGGGATGTGTTTTGTTCTTTTGGGAGACCGGCGGTCCTTAAGTATTCTCCACCGGCACCGTCATTCAAATACGTCGACTCTTCTTCAGGCTGCCTTAGTCACTGTCCAACTTCCACCTGCAGAGGAAGCCACTGAAAATAACCTCGGCTGAGGTCAGGCTCGGTCCTTCATCCTCAAAGGACACTCCTGCTTTCTGCACTCTCAGGAGACTCCCACTCTGTAACCCCGACCTGGTGCCTCCTGATGGCTTCTTATTTCATCATCTTAAAAAAAACCTCCAAAGGGCCCCCATTTTCCTTCACTTCGTAATTTTAAAAAATGACTGCCATGACATGGTTAGATTCCTGCACCCCCAAAGTGGAGCTTAGGCCGAGAACCAACCGGGGTTGATATTTTTTATTTTGATCTTTGAGTTTCATGATCCCAAGAACTTCTTAAGCACCTCTGTCTGTCTGTGTGTGTCCGTGTACACATCTGCAAACGTGGTATGCTCTTGCAGTTCCGGGTTTGAAGGCAGCCATTGGAGGCACCTGTTACTCCCATTTCACACAGGAACCAAGGCCCAGAGAGAGCAAGAATCTTGCTGTAGGTCTCTTAACACATGAACAGGAGAAAAGGGAATTATACCCAGGCTGTTCCATTCCTGACTGCTTTTACCTTCCTTGGGCTTCCACCTCTCAGTCAGGTGTTCAGCTACAATGTTCTCTGGCCTTCGAGAAGCATCCACACCCCTCCTCTCTCACACCTCCCCTCACAATGGGTGTGTCAGGGGCCTGTGGTGGCAGGAGGGTGAGGGGGTGAATTGCTCCAAAAGGGAGACCGACACCTTTTGGACAAAAGGGAGCAGGAAGAAATGCCACTTCCCTGAGCCTCAGGAAATCAGGGGACTGGAAAGGCGAGTGCCCCGGCGAGAGCGCACATGAGTCCCGTTCTTTGGACTCTGCCTTCTGGCTGCTTCCAGGGACAGGAAGGCTGGCTTTCCCAGGGCTTCTCCAGCGCTGGCGGCCTGGGAGAGTCTGACTCGGTGCCTCTTTATTAAACACAGCACTCTTTCAATCAGGTGAGTCTTTCTTCACACCCACCCCCCGAGACACCGATGGGCTTTTCAGGTATTAGTGGAGCCTGAACAGCACTGTGGCCGCTGACGTAACAGCCCTCTCTCCATTCCTTCCACAGGGACGGGAGAGGCTGATCCTACAGGAAACCATTCACAACTTCCACTCTTCCTTCGAGAGCAGCGCCAGCAACACCAGGGTGCCTGGAAACCAACCCTGTGCGTGACCCTCCTCCGCCCTCCCCCAGGGGACGGAGCCCCCAGCTCTCTGCTGGAGAGTCTCTGCCGTGGCCATGGAGAAGGCACACCCCGCAGCTGCCTGCAGGTCCTGGTTCTCTGCTGCTACCGTGACAGCTGTTCCAGATGTGGTGGCCCTCACACACGGGCAGTGCTTTTCCGTCTGTTGAAACACACCACCTTGAAGTGGATCGCAAGGCTGTAAACCTTAACACCCCCCCCCCCCCCCGCCCCCAGCAGACGGCTTCCTCTTCTTCCCCTCCCCTAGGAGCTGGTGGGTTTGAACTGCAGACCTTGTGGTTGGCGGACCAGTGCTTACTTGATGGTGCCACCAGGTCTTCTGTCACTGGGTCTAGGTCAGCTCTGGGGAAAGGTTCTTGTTCAAATCTCCTATCTCTGGAGGCCTTAAGGCCCTCCCTGTGGCTAGACCTCTGCCTTCCCTTACTGCAGTGTTCTTGTTTCCTCTGCTTGCCCATGTCTGAAAGGGGATCCCTTAAGGTGCTAATTCAGATCCTGAAGCCCACTCCCCAATGGGGTGATAACCACAGGGCAGGACGAGGGTTACACCTGGGCCACATGCACAGTTCCCTCCCAGACACCCTTCCTGCCGCATCAGTGGGTATGTTTGTGGTGCCTTAAGGTGCTAATTCATATCCTGAAGCCCACTCCCCAATGGGGTGATAACCACAGGGCAGGACGAGGGTTACACCTGGGCCACATGCACAGTTCCCTCCCAGACACCCTTCCTGCCGCATCAGTGGTATGTTTGTGGTGCATGTCATCTCCCACACAGCGGCCCTGGATGTTGACAGGTAGTTTAATGCTGACCTGGACACCCAACCTCTTGGTCTGTGTCTCTGCGCCCCCAGGCCTCAGACTCTTTGCTTCTGAGTGGCAGAAGAGGGAAGAGGCCCGTGGAGACAATGCCCATTAAGCCCAGGGAGCTGTCCCCTGTGTATGGGAGTAGAACTGTGCTCTCGAGGGTCTCGCTGGCTGAGCTTGGGGCAGGAGGTTGCCAAGCCTTTCTTCTTAGTCTGCCATCATCTGGGTGCTGAAACCTGCCCACCATCAAAGCAACACGCAGCCCTTCACTGATGAAGCGGTGACATTGGTGCACAGGGCACATCTGCCAGCAACTGACGGTGGACCTCCTGCAGTCGTCCCAGTGACTCCTCACAGCTCCCTCTGTGAACACTGCGTCCCTTAAGAGAATTGGCCGTGTGGTTTTTTCCCGTGCCTTTAGAGTAGGGGGGCTCAAGCTTGTAAAATCCAGGTACTTTCAGTGGGGCTTTCATTCTGCTGGCATCTGCGGCCTTTGGGGATGCGTCCTGGGAATGGAGGTGAGCCAGAGCCAGCCTTTCCCCTTGAGGAGCTGTACTCGGGTGAGCCCCAGTACCAGAGGTAGCACGGCGCGGCCGTCATTGAACCTGGAACCAGAGTGGATGAAGTGCTTGACCCTCAGGGAGTACCAAAGCCTTTAGACCCGTGGTTTTCAACCTTCCTCATGCCGCGACTCTTTCATACAATTCCTCATGTGGTGACCCTCCAATCATAAAAGTTTCTATGCTACTTCATCACTGTCATTTTGCTGCTGTAATGTGGTAGGGTCGTACGACCGCCGCAAGGGGTCCAGACCCACAGGTTGAGAACCACCGCTGTACATCTCATCGCCACCTACAGGACAAGCATGGAACTGCACCCCCTGTGGATTTCTGAGACTAACTCTCCCTGGAAGTAGACAGCCTTGAATTTTTCCCTGGGAGTGGCTGCTGGTTTTGGAACTGCTCACCTTGTGGTTGGCAGCCCGCGACACCACCTGCGGGTCAGGATTGACCCAGTGGCATCTTTACATGCACCCTGCCTCTCCTGGCTATGAGCCAGGCCGGGCTGAGGACTGGTCCTGTCTGGACTACAAGCGCCCTTCCCTTCCAGTGGCTTTTCCAGGGACCTATCACTGCTCTGCCCAGAGCCTTGCAGTGCCCACCCTCTGCCTGCTGTCCAGGGGCACCTCTCCTCCCCACGCCATCCTCCCCACACCCCCGCCAACACCCCGAGACACAAGTCTCACGTCAGACAGGACTGCAGGCTTCCTGCCACGTCTCTCCAGTCCCAGCGCTTTAATGACACACATTCACTGAATGTCTGCTCTGTGCCGGCAGCTTCACCTCCACCCCAGAGACTGATAATTTATGTTTTCTTTGTCTGTCCTCATCCTGCACACAGAGGAGACGGAGGCACGGGCGAAGCAGGCGGCGTGGGCCCCGAGTCCTTGCCTCTTCCAGCAACACCCAGACACTTCTGGCACCCAGTGGAGCCCTGGAACTCATCTCTGTTACCACCTGGGATGCTGGGAGTCGTCGGTCCCTGCAGCTCATGGTCCACACTGCGTGTGCTGCTGGGTTCCAGAGTCAGAGCCTGCCATCTGCTCCTGCTCCAGTGAAGCTTGACGGCACACCCGTGACTCCAGCAGCTTCTGGGGCCCAGCTCGCTGAGCACCCGGCCCCTGGGTGACTGTGGGCAAAACCAGGGGGCATCTGGGAACGGGTGACTCCGAGGAGCCAACACACAAGTCACCCTGCAGGGAAAGGCAGGGCCTGCCTGAGTGAGTGCAGAGCCAGAAGTCTCCCCATCTGTGTGGGGGCGGGGGAGGGGGGAGGCCATGTGGGCCCCGCATCCCTATCCCCAGCCAGCCTCCAGGAGGCCGGCCCTTCTCCAAAGGTTTCCCTTGCCTAGTAGTGTTACCAGCATATCCCAGACCGTGTTCCTAGAATGGCACAGGGGCTCATGAGACACACTGGGTGTGTGCACGTGAAAGGGGATGGGGTGGGGGGGAGGGTGGTGCCTGGTAGGTTTGGCAGGTCCTGGGCTGAAGACTGGCCCTGCTGGGGGACATCTCAGAGCCTTCACACTGGTGGACCACTTTAAGGTGCTCCTAAACCTTTCCCCAGAGCATTCAATCCCAGATCCCTTTTCCAAAGTACCTGTGCAGGGCTGCCACCTGGCTTACTGGCAGGGAAACTGCTCAGTGAAGTCGAGCCCCTGGGAGGAGGGAAGAGAAAACCTGAGGGCTTCCTTGGTAGTTGTCTTCTCTCTCCAACAGCTGTCACGGGTACGGCAGCAGGATGTCTGAGGGGGCGGGGGGAGTCTCCCTCCTGAGGGTCGTCTCTGATGAGGGGGAGGGCCCTGGACCCTGAGGACCTGCTCAGGCTCCTCATGTTGGCACCAGCTGGTTTGGCAAAGAGCGTGATGTCATTCACTGAGCGTTTCCTGACCAGCTACCCTGTGCTTTGGGTGCAGAGAGATGAGGAGTCTCATCTTCGCCCTCCAGGAGCCCACAGCGTCTCCGAGGAGACAAGCACATCAATAAGACATCGCGGTGCCCTGTGCACCCGGCTGAGGTGGGACCGGGTGGGACAGGCCCCACAGGAGACAGCATGCTGCAGCCGGCTCATAGAGGGGAGTCTGGGCACAGGACAAGCAGGGCACCCCGGGAGGGGAACAGCATCTGTCATCTACAGATGATATATGACGGTTAGGCAAAAGGTATTGCTGCCGGGATTCTCATTTGTGCATGCACACATATATTCCCAACCAATGTGTTTAAATGCATCTCAGGTCAGTGGGTGACTGCAGACACGTTCTCAGCAATGCACTTTTCTTGGTCTCCTTGGGGTGCCTTCAAAGAGGGGGAGAAGGCCAACCAAACACTGACTCTGAAGGAGCTCGGCTAGGTCTAGTTCAAGGTGGAGTGCTCAACTCAGATTCAGGACACGGGTGGGGGTGGCAGGGGAAGAATACCTTAGGGCAGTGGTTCTCAAACTCCCTGATGCTGCTACCCTTTAATACAGTTCCTCATGTTGGGGTGACCCCCCAACCATAAGAATATCTTTTAATGCAATACATAAGTATTATTTAATTTGTTTTTTTTAACAATCATATTGATATATAATTCACATACAATTCAATAGTTCAGTCACATAAAGAAGAATTGTAGAATCACCATAATCAATTTTAGGACATTTTACTCTTTTTAATTAGTTGGGATTGAATACAAAGGTCATACAATTCCATATTTCAATCACATCAAGTAGAATTATATAATGGTTACCATAATCAATTTCCAACCATGGTGTTTCTACATGGACAGCCATAAAATTATTTTTCTGACTATAACTCTAATTTTGCTACTGTTATGAATCATGTAAATATCTGATTTGCACGATATATTTCCATTGTTACGGATTGAACATAATTAAAGCATAGTGATTCATCACAAAACAATATGTAATTATATTGTGAGATATTTGTGTATTTTCCAGTGGACTTGGGCAACCCCCATGAAAGGGTCGTTCCACGCCCAAAGGGATCTTGACCCCCAGGTTGAGAACCGCTGCCTTAGGGGAAGTCTTGCTAGATTGCCCCCAAAGGATGATGACAAGGGCTTATTAGGAAAAAGTTTTAAGAAAATTGAAAACCATTAGCAAAGAGGACAGGGAAACTGCAGCAAGGGTTTGTCGGTGGATTTTGGTTTTACCGCATCGTGGTAATTCACCTGCTCATTGTACAAGGGTAGCAGGGGCCAGCCCATGAGAACTTCATTGGAAAGCTATTACACATCCACACTCCAGCCCCCTACCCATCCCCCCTTCCCCAAACTCGGAGGACACTTGAGAGGGGCGCAGTGTGACTCGAGGATTCCCATAGCCCTGGCTTTCACGCCGTGTGGATCCAAGAGTAGTCCTGGGAAGGGTCTCCCGGGAACCCCCCACAGCAGTCTGGGGCCCCCCAGAAGCAATAGCTTTGTGTTTTGTGGCATGAAGGCCCTTGGGGCTGGGTGGCAGCACTCGGGCTGATCCTGGGAGCAGGGGGTGGTGGCCGCTTGGTGCTGGCTCTGACTTGACTCCACACGCAGCCGTCCAGGTCACCCCATCCTTTTGCAGCTGCTTCCTTGCTGCCATGTGTGGGTGCCTTGGAGGTGCCCGCCAGAGCGCAGCAGTCTCCGGGTGAGAGCCCGAGGTTTCATGGCTTGATGTTTTGGAAGCCGGCAGCATTTCTTCCCGGTCTGAGGCCAGAAACTCCACCGAAGCGTGCGCCCCCTGGTGACACAGTGGGTGTTTGAAACCTCAGTGGGGTAGCTCCCAGCAGCTCATGTCCCGCAAGCCCCTCACCCCCCAGTCTGGCAAACTGGCCAGCGCCGGTGGAGGGAGTTCCGGGTCTCTCTGAAAACAAGCATCTGTTGAAGAGTGCGGACTCAGACCCAGCACTGCCTTGTCACGGTGACATGGCCACCTGTCCCCACCTCTTTGGGCTCTGTTTCCCTTTCGGTCACAAGGGGACAATGGTTCCCAAGTCAGAGAAGATCTGGGGAAGGAGAGAAAGCCCCTCCCTCCCCATGAGGCTGTGCGGACAGACGTGAGAGAGCTTGAGGGTGGATACCCCTTTGAAAGACTCTTGAGTCTTCTCTCCTGCCAGTCCCTAGTGCAGCCCTGGTGGGCTGAGTGAGGCTGGGAGAAGCAGCAGCACCATTAACCCTGAGTGGGGGTGGACAGTGAGCCCCTCCCCTTGGGGGTTTCTCAGGGGTGGGGAGGCCTCTGGTCCTTCTCACACACAGCCTAGGATCGAATCCAGGTCCTGCCGAGTTCCAGCTCCTTCATGGAGAGCCTGCCCCCAGCACCTGGCCACACAGTGAGGGAGGGCCACCATGAACTGGCCCTATCGGTTTTCTGGGGTGTGGTTTACGAAGCAGACGACCAGCCTATGCAGTGGTGCCTCTTGGTGGATTTGAACTGCCAGCCCTTCTGGAGACAGCTGAGGACATTAACTATCGTTTCCACCCAGTGAGTCCCTCCGTCAGGTGGGCAGTTGAAGTGGGGGCTGCTTCTCTCCACCGGAGCTTCTGCAGCACCCTGTCCTCTGAGGAGGTTCTGGACTTCCCCACAAGGCTAGGGATCCCTCCAGTCACCCTCCTTGCCCCAACTTTCCAGGAGTAAGACACAGAGATGGCCCTGCTCTTGGTGGGGGGAGGAGGTGGTGTGTCCTCACTACCTGTCCATCTTTTGCTCCAGTCGGGCCACACGACAATATGGAGACAGGTGACAGGATGCTATCATATTTCAGCCCTGCAGTCACCACTTCTTTCCATGCAGAGGCTGCATCCCTGGGAAGAGGTGGGTGGTGTGTGTGTGCGTATACACGTGTTCCACTGCACTTGGAAGCTGTGTGTGTCCCACTGCTTTTAGGGAAGCTGTGTGTGTACACGTGTTCCACTGCACTTAGGGAAGGGTGTGTGTGTGTGTGTGTGTGTGTGTGTCCCACTGCACGTAGTTGACGACGTCGCATTTGTCTTCTCACTTTGATTTATGCTTCAAAAGCATGAACCACAGCTCAAGCTTCATCCTGGAGTAGCTGTGGGCAGCGGGTGCCAGAGTGGTTGGGCCAGGCAGATCTGAGTTGCCCCATCTTTTGTTGATGGCGGACCGCCTTGACCCTCACTTTCCACCATGACACTTTGCCGAGGTACCATCAACAGAGAGTGTGGAGGCCGCCCTGCTGGGAGAGCCCCCTTTCTCCGCCATGCCCTGCTGCCTCTAGGTAGAGAAACGGTAAACGGCGGCCTGCCGACAACAACAGCAACAAACAAAACCTTGTTGTCTGAGCAACTTGTTTATTTATCATTTCATTTCTTTTTCCCCCTGGGGAGGAGGCTTTCCGAAATCCTGTTGGCAGCTCAGAGAGTCCCTTAGTTTCTTGCAAGAATTTTTAAAGCCCCCTTTGCCGAGCTGCCGCCTTCGGATTGGCATACTGGGTTTTCGGCAACATTTGGCGTGCAGATGTTGGAGGACTGGTGAGGCACAGGCCTGGGGCCCCGGAGGGTCAAAGAGGAAGCCTGTCTGGTCAGTAGCACCTCTCCATCTGCAAGGACGCCTCAGGAATGAGCAATCCAGGACAGAGCCGGGCCACGTGGGCCAGGGCGGCCAGAGATGGGATTTAGACTTCGGTGGGGCTTAGCACAAGATCCTGGCCCCCAAACTCCAGCCCCCAGGGGAGGTATGAGGACAGGTGGCCAGCAGGGAGGCCTGCCTGGCTATGTGTACACGTCACAGGGCGGCCTTGGTTCTGAGACAGCTCCTGCTTTGGGAAAACGATGGTGGCTTTCGGTGTGCGGGTGTACGAATTGCAAACATCAACTGAGGGTCCCTCCTTGGGCACTGACCGAAAAGCTTTCCTGCTTCCTCCTCTGTCAGCCTTGCTGACCATCTTCTCTATGGAGCCCTGCGGTGAGACAGTCTGTCCTCGCCCTCAGCTCTTCCTGCCTTTGTGGTTCCTATAGAAAGGAGTGTCTCGGTGGACCCAGAGCCTCCAGTCTGTGTCCCCAGAGCCCAGCACAGAAAATGCTTCAGGGGCAAGCTGGGGCGGCCCTGGCCCTAAGGAATGTAGGTGCCTCTCCAAGTGGGGGTGCCTTGGGCTTCCCCGCTTCCACGCCCTCTCGCCTGATGCCTGACTCCCATTTCCTTCCTCACCTGCCTCGTGGCAGCGTCTCCGTTCCACTGGCCTGTACACAGAGCTCTTTCAGTGGAATAATCATCTCCACTTCCAGCACAATCAAAAACATTCCCTTTGAGTCTGCAAATGAGTGTTTAGAGAAGCGCTCACGCGTTGGCATGGACACCTGCTCCCAGGGACTTCTAACGGCAGTGGCTGCATCCTCAGAGGGGCCCCCAGCCTCAGAGGCTCTCCCTTCTCTGCTCCCAGCCCCCACCCCCATATCCCCAACTCTGCGTGGCAGCACCACAGCCAGCCTCCTCCTCTGCAGGGTCCTGCCTCTCCCCAGAAGCTGACCCCAGGCCCACTCCCTCAGCAGCCCTCTCCTGGTCTCCATCTGAGAATCAGCTCCTGGGGGACCTTAGAAGCGGACGGACGACACTGGCGGACCTGGGGAGGGGGCTCTGGACCGGAAGGTGTGCATCAGCGACCCTGCATCCTCTGCGGGTGGGCCGCACACTGAAGGGCTTTCCTTTATACTCAGGAGAAACAGGCGAAGAGCCTGTATGGGACTGGGCGCTCTGAGGGAATTCCCATGAGCACCTGGAGGCACAGGTAAGCAGTATGCGTGAGATCGCAGTTGCCAGGCGAGTGACCCCGTTTCCTGCCCCCAGGAAAGAGGCTCGGCGGCTCACACAGCAGGTGCTGTGCGTGCCGCCTGGGTGTGGAGTGAAGAGCCTCATCCCCATGGGTGCAGTGTGCATATCCTAGAGGGGCCCCCGTGAGGAGTGGGTGAGGCACGCCGAGGGCAGGGGCCGGCACACGACAAGTGCTCATGGCGTGGCGGGTGGAACCAAACTACAAAACCAGACTCTCTGCCGCCAAGTCCATGCTGTTCCCACTGAGCCGGGGGGCACAGGGTAGCCCTGCCCCTGTGGGCTTCTGAGACTTGGAGTTCCTTACGGGGCTCGAATGCCCTGTGTTTCTCCCAAGGAGCGGCTGGTGGCTTGGAACTGCCGACTTGGCAGTTAGCAGTCCAACATGTACCCACAAAGAACCCAGGGCTGCGGCCAGAGGTACCGGTGCCTTCCAAGTCCACGCTGACTCAGAGCAACTCCGTGCCTGCCAAGACAGACCCGAGGTCTTCCGTTGGGCAGGTTCCCGAGAACGGCTGCCAGCCAGGCCTTCCCTGCAAGACACCTCTGGGTGAACTACACCTCCAAACTTTGGATGAGCAGCTGAGCTGGGCACCGTGTAGACACTCCATCACGTGTCACCTGACAGGTTCTCATCACGTCTTTTCATGCTCGTACCCTGGGGTCGGGGCCTGGGGAGCTCCTCATAGCCCCTGTAGTCAGGAGAAAGTGGCCCTCCCCTGGAGGCGATACCCCCTCAAAAAGCCCCACTAGGGATCCTGGAGCTGGTAGCAGTCAGGAGAGCTGGGTTACGGACCTGGGACAAGGCCAGGGGCACACTGGGCCAAATTGATCGCAAGAGTGGATGGGAAATATTTATCTATTGGATAACAATTAACTTGACACACATAATTCAGTTTACCAACGACAGTCGTGCAAGCCAGAATACATAGCAAAGAAAGAACTGGACCCAAAACACTACCCGCAGCAGACGGTGCTCTGCCCAATGGCTCCACCTGAACCCACCTCTGCACATCGGCGTGGGGTCCACTCAGCATTCCAGCATCACATCGGCTTTTTTTCTTTTTGATTAAGAAAGAGTGACTTTATTCTTAAGGGATGACACAGGCCATGGTCAATGAGTGCTTTGGGTGTGCCAGATGGAAGACGCCAATGGGTCCGGTCCTCTGGGGATCAGGGCTGGCGCTCAGCAGGGTGTGTAGGACAGACACCCACAGGGTGTGGCCTCCAAGCGGGCTCTTACTGCCCCTGCCCCTTTCCGGGGCTCTCCTGCTTCCCCCTGAGCTTGCAACCTGGAGCGCAGCAGCCTGCCCCCACCCTGGGGCATGACATGCTGGGTGCTTTCTCAGTTTCAGCGCCTCTTGGACCCTGTGAGGCAGGCCAGCCCTCTTCACGATGATGACGACGGAGCCCGAATTAAGGCGCCTGGGAAGTCCTGAGCATCTGCGCTGTGAGTCTTCAAGACACCACCCCTGCATCACCTCATCTTGCCTGGCTTCCGCAAGAGCACAGAGATGCAGTTACTTCTCACCCGGAATGGGGGGTGCGCGGGGAGCGGGGGGGCAGGGGGGGACTAGGTTCTGACTCACTCCATGGTCTGCTAGGAGACATGTGCACCATTCTGGGAGAACTGAGCCTCAAGGAGGACCTTCCTTCAAGTACAGGGAGCACTTCCTGGGGCTCTGTGGACTCCACCCTCTCATCCATCCCCTCAGCCTGTCATATAGACAAAAGAAAGACCCAGTGAAGTTCGATCCCCAGCCTACAGAATCCACTCCTTGATAGAGAGTCGCTATGTTTTAGACCTTACACTTGGGGCTGAGGCTCTCTGCCCGGGAAGAGGGAACGGTCTTGGAAACTCACAGGGGCAGGTCTACCCTGTCCTGGAGGGCGATTATGACTTGGCATCGACTTGATGGCAATGAGTATCCGTGGATGGACTTGACCCTCAAGGGACTGTCAACAAATTGATGCTTAGACTTGGAGTCTTCGTGCCTGTGTCCACCCCAGCATCATGGAGCCCTTGGGAGAGCCCAAGCCATGCATCCTGGGGTTGGATGCTGGCTAGAGAGGGCTTTGCCAGCCTCTCATGTCAGGACTTGGCTGCCCCGTCTGTAAAATGGGATCTCCAACGCTCTCTGGCGAGGCCTGCGCAAGGGCCGTGCTGCAGGAGCACCAGGGCAGCTGTGAAGTTCTATCAAGTGGCTTTATTCTCCAGGGCCTCCGGCCGGATGGTGCAGGAGGAAGCAGCTCTGGAGAAGGGAGAAGTTGCAGTAGGTGGAACTTTCGGGTTGCCATGGGAACTGAAGCGCCGAGGCTGATCAAGGCAGGGAAATACCATCTGGTTTCAGACACCCCAAAAGCCTCGCCTCACACTGGACTTATTTCAGTAACCAACAGAATTAACATCATCCTCTCCCAGTCACGTCTGCCCATCGCCATGGTGGGGATTGTCTGTCTGAGGCCTGATGCCCACAGTCAAGTCGGGACCCATCACCTCAGGGGTCCCTGATCCGTCAGCTGTCATTCACGGAGACATGTGGACAAGTCACTAGGGAGAGGTGCGTTTCGATGGAAGAGGAGCTCTGCTGAGAGCCTTCAGCCTCCTGTCTTTGCGGGCGCAGGGGGAAGCCTGACACAGGGATGCAGGCAGGAGCTAAAGCTGGGCAGGCACTCGGAGAGAATCAGGGTCCTGCCCTCCCAAAGCTTAGATGCTGCAGTAGGAGCAGGGCCGGACCAAGGTCACCCAGCAAATCAACATCAGCTCCGAGATTTGCACCTTCGTCTCAGGTACCTTTGTCAGATACTTGTTCCAGCCCCTTAGTGTCGCTCCCCAGGAAACTAGAGGCTTGGGATTTCTCTGGTTCCCCGTGGGCTCTGCGAGCTTAACAGCAGAACATTTCTTGAGTTCTACAACTCCCAAGGAGGCGACACAGGAAGCCATCATGTCTCTGCTGTCTTCTAGGAGAAAGTGGATTTCTGCACATGACATCAGCCCAAGGGGCTCAGGCTGAAGATGGGTGGACAAGAGCCCGACGCTTCCTCCTTGGGGAGCAGCCCAGGTCCTTACAGCCCCAGACCCAGCAGCGATCTCCTTTGCCTTGGGAACTGCCGTCTGATACGCGGCTCAGGGTGGGTGCTGCCAGTTGTGCCGACACGCCTGCCCTCTCCGAGCACAATAAAGCAGGCTCTGCCTGGTCATTCCTAAAGTTGCTTCCAGCACAGACAGCCTGGGCTGTGAGAGGAATTTTCTAAGGTCCACTGCCTCATTTCCCAGCTGACAGGCCCCTGAGCCCACAGCGTCAGCTCCTTGTCATCTGGGACACCAGGGTTCCTGTGACAGGGGCTTACAGGGAGATGGGTTTTGTCTCGCCTCAAGGGACAGAGTCATCTGAAACCATCACGTCCCAGGACCTTGAGCCTAAGCTGGCAGGTGGCACTCAAGGGCCACCATGACTCAACATGTGCCCAGAACTGTATGCCCCCAGTCACTTGCCACCCCTGCCCACCCACTGAGTCACAGACAACTTCACTTAGAAAAATTTCCTACCCCTGCAGAGTCTGGACAGAGCAAGGAGAAGCCATGCCTGGTGGGGGGGTGGTGGTGGTGGTTTAATCCCTGCTCCCCACGTGTCGCCGAGGTCTCAGCCTGGAGCCTGCTGCCCCTCAGGCTAGGTGCCCGTCAGATTGGGTGAGGCCTCCTGTTCCTTTTCCTCTGAGAGCGATAGGAACCAGCTCCAGCACCCCAGAGGGGATAGGGGTCTCCAGGCCTCAGCAGGCTGAAAGAACCAGGGGTCTGCTAAACCCAGGAGAGTGGGGGTCAGGACAGCGCTGTCTGCGACGATTCATCTCCAACCTGGTGCCCGGGGCTGGCCAACAGGGGCAGTGACTCCCTGTACACACCCTCGGAGTTTGTGACGGAGGAAAGCGGCACTCGGTTTCCGGAAGTTATCAAGACAGACTTTTCTCCTGAGGGGCTTCTGGATGGTCTCCTACACCCACCCTCTCAGTGAGCAGCCAAGTGCATCCACCGTGCGCCCCACTCAGGGACCAAGAACCCGAGGAAGGGGACAGCCCCCGTTTCCCGTTCAAAGAAAGGTGGAGGCCACTGAATCCTAGCCACTTGAAAGCCACGCATTCTCGCTGAACCTCAGTCTCCCCCTGTAAAGGGGGGGAGAATAAATCCCTCCCATGGTGGTTGTAAGGGTTATGTTATGAGGATATATGCCTAGGGTGTCGTGGTTGCTTTTAAAAACAACCACAGCCCTCTATTTTCATTCCTATTGAAGCTGCTTCAGAAAGCATGACCACTCCTGTGCTCCAGGCCGAGGCCATCTGTCACTCAAAGGGGCAGGTGACTTGGGCAGGCTCACACAGCACTGAGACCATGGCCTTTCCGTCGCTCCAAGCCTGAGAGGCGCCACTTTCCGAATCCTTTCAAGCAGCCGGGCGAACGAACATGAACCCTGTCCCTTGGAGACACGACACCTGAGAAAAGTGAGACCCAAGCAACGCTAACTTACGGCTTTTTTGACTGCCTTTTCTCGCAGTTTGCCTGCGAAGGAGCTGGATGAGAAGGCAGCTTGGCCGCCTTTTCCAGCTGTGGTGTTATTTGTCATTACAATGTCTAGTATGTTCTCTGGGAAGATAACACCTCAGAAAAACAAAACCTTTCCACACGGAAGCCTCAGCCTGGGAGACAGAGGCAGCCAGCAGGTCCTCAGACAATGGCCTGGATTCAGGCCCTGTGGGTCTTCTCGAGAAAATGTCAAGGTTCTCCCTTGCTCCCCACAGTTCCCGCCGACAGTAGAGCAGCAAGGCAGGGCACTGAGGACGTGGCCTTCCCAGGGTCCCAGGGCTGCCGGTGGATAAGGTGAATCTTGTTTATTAAGTGAGATCCAGGAAGCACAAAGCCCAAAGATAAAAAGGAGAAAAGAATAGCTCTGATGACATACACACGAACGATGTCTTTTGAAGTGAAGGACACAGAAGGGACCTGCAGTATCTAACCCTGACAAGGGGTCCAGACAGGGGAAATCACTAGATGGCACAGGAAATCTTTGCAGACCAGGAAGAGGCGGTTCTGAGAAGAGGAGACGTGAATGAAGGGCTGATGGGGGTGTGCAGAGATGCTCCCTCTCAGTGGTCACTGTGGAGAAGTGCACGTGACAGCCAGGAACTCTATTCACGGCCAGTCGGGATTTTATGAATCAGAGAGGTCATTCATGCTAAATGCTGTCAATGGCGTGTGTGATGTTAGCTCACTCTAAAAGCCAGTGTTCTCGCATCAATACCAACTCATAGGGAGCACAGGTAGAAGTGCCCCTGTGGGTTTCTGAGACTGTTGACCAGATTAGAGAGCCCAGTCTTTCTCCAAGCAGTTGGTGGTGGTTTCAAACTGGCGACCCTTTGGATTGCCATCTAACGCATAGCCACTAGACCACCAGGACACAGCCATAAAGAAAAGCAATTTGGTAGCTGTTCATGAACTTGGGCATGTGTCTGCCTACAGGAAGTGCCAGCCACTGGATTGTGAGTGCTTAGATCTGGTTTGGGCCCTTCGGTTGATGTTTTCTGTGAGATGGATATCTGGTCACTATAGGCCCATCTTCCAGGCTCCGTGTCAGCTGGCTTCTAGCCAGGATCAGCCACTGGGAGACACTGACAAAAGATGGGAGGGAGAACCCAGAATACTCCTTCCTTCTCTCTAAGCCTCAGGTGGCATCTTGCAGCAGCAGCTACCGCTCCTTCTGGGAGCTGCCTTCTCCCAGGCAACTGCTTTGCCCCTGCCCCTCCAGACAAGGATCAAGTGACGGACAACGAGTGCAGCAATGCGTGGCGTTCCCCATGCTTGCCACGGGCCATCTCCCGTACCAATGATATCCATTGTGATAGTATGTAGTAAATCTACATGAGAGGTAACCCCCCCCCCAAAAAAAAAGAATCGACACTATGTATTTACTTATTTTACAAAACAATTTACAATTTACTTATTTTATCACTTTCAAATTACTCTCCATTTCACTTAATACACTTGTCAAATCTGAGATTCTGTTCTTGGAAACATTTTTCAAATTCATCTGTTTGGATGGCTGACAGCACTGCCCTCATTTCTTCTCCACCTCTTCTACTCTGTCAGAGCACTGTGAGCAGGTGCGTTGTCATGGTGACAAAAAACAACTCCCTGCCTGCCACAAATCAGGTCTATTTTTGTCGCACACTTTGTACAATCTTTTCCGAAGCTCTAAGTAGAAAGTTTGGCTAACAGTCTGACCCGGTGGAATGAACTCTAAAAGCACTAGCCCCCTCACATCAAAAAAACACAGGAACATCCTCTTGACCTTTGCTCTCACTTGAGGGTTTTTTTGTTTGTTTGTTTGTTTGTTTGTTTTGTGAGATGACAATGGCATCTTCCACTGACTTGATTGTTGTTGACTTTCAGGGTCATAAGAATATCACCATGTCTCTTCATCAGTAAAGACCTTGAGAAAAAGTCTGGTTTGTTTTGGGGCTGTTTTTTCAAAGCACAACATGTTCTACTGCTCGGTCGAACTGGATGTACAAAATTTGCAGTGACCTTTCTCATTCCTAAATCGTCCACTAAAATTCGATGTACCGAGTTCCAAGAGAGTCCAGATAACTTCCCCTCTCTTCAATGGCCCATCCTTGGTCTTTGAGCACAAGTGCATGGGTTTTGTCAACATTTTCATCCGGGAAGTTGATGGACGTCCAGAAGGAGGTGTGTTACCATTTGGCACATCACCTTTTTCATTGAAACAAGAAAATTACTCATATACTTGAGCTTTTCCCATAGTGCTCTTCTTGTAAGCTGTGTTCCTGCAGCATTTTTCCCGAGCAGGAAACAAAATTTCACAGTCGGAAGTTGTTCTCTTAAATTGGCCATCACAAAAAAAAAAAAAAATGCCATTTGAGTGAAACAGCTTTTATGAAAAAATTCACTGTGATCAGAGAGAACCTTCCCAGGTGATGCCACTGGGTGCACTAACTCAGAGCGAGTTGCTGGACGTTTAGCAGGAGGGGCGGGAGCATGCTCACTAAGATAGCTCCGCCCAGTGGAGCTTTTTCCATTTGGGGGAGAAGTACCCCTCATAAATTGATCAGATGTAATATTTCTTACACTAACTGACTAAGAACAACGAAACCGTCTTGTTTCAACAAGCAATCTTTCAATATTGAAGCACAATGCTATTGGTTACAACATGATTAATAACTGAGCTGAAGCCTCTTAAGAAAATGTCCCCCTTTTCCTTTAATTCCGACTTCATTCTCGAAAACGTTATTGAGAGGGGTTCTCAAGAGTTCTTCATCACAACATCGAGGGTAAAACACCAGGAACGTTTGTCAAAAATCAGGGGCTGTGAGGACACAAGCCGACGTCACACGTGGTCAGGAGTGGCCCGTCTCCGGAGAAGGACATCCTGCCGGGTAAAGCAGCGGGGCAGTGGAAAAGGGGAAGGCGCTTGACGGGATGGACCCACCCAGGGGCTGCAATGGGCTCAGGCTCAGGGACAATTATGGGGATGGCGCGGACCGGGCAGGGGTTCTGATCGCTGACCATAGGGTCACCGTGAGTCGGATCTGACTCATGGCACCTCACCCTGGCACAGGTGCTCTTTATAGACAATAGTACATTCCTGCCGAAATGCAGAGCAGACATGTTACAGACGGGCTTGTTGGGGTGTCACCTCCCCTGACAGTGTCACCTCGTGAGTACTTCAGCACCCGTCTCGTGACACTGAGGGGTGGAGGTGAGCACTTTCCCATTGCTACTTTCTGGGCTGCCTCACAATCCCCCAGGCTGCTTCTCAGCTATTTCATCCCTGGCAATTCCCGGCCTTCAAATCTCCCCATTCCAAAGACTCACGGAGCTGCTGTTGTCTGGCTCAGTTGACTCAAATGCCCACAGCCCAGAAATCCTTCTCCCCAACATCGACTTTGCAGAAGCCTCTCTGTGCCTGCGGGTCTCCACGGAGAGGGCACGAGGATGGTGAGAACAAAGGTGGGAGGGAGCACAGGTGTCCAGTGCTAGGGGGAGGGGGTTGGACTGGAATAGAAGGCTACAGGGCATTCACATGGTGTGCACATGGGGGAGGGGGGAGAGAGGTGAGCAAGAATGGGTGTGTTAGGGTTCTCTAGAGAAACAAAACCAGGACACTAGTAATTCTCTTTATATATCTATATAGATAGAAGGATATATAAGATAAGAAACAGACAGTTAACTAATCTATAAAGCAGTACAAATGGCTCGGTGCAACTCACTTGCGTGAGACAGCTAGTAGACTGGCAGTCCTTGGAGTCTTGAGGACCACCGTGTAGTCCTCTGTAGCGCAATTCAGACTATCCGGCCACAAGCAGCGAACAGCAAGGCAGGTCACCGACAGTAAGCCAGATGACCTCAACTCACAGCGACACAGTCCATGGATTATGTGTCACATGGGTAGTGTCACCTAGAGATCGGGGCACAGGACAAACAAGGCAGCCGGCTGGTCTGAAGATCCAAGAGCAAGGGCGGGGCTCGCCAAGCCATTTCTTTTTCTTTTTTTGTGTGGCATCACTGCCCTGGTGGGAGTAGGAGGTCCAGCCTTGCTCCTGGAGAGCTGCTGCTGTATTTGAACTGTCAGCCCTGTGGGCTGCAGTCCCGCACACAACCACTATGCCACCGGGGCTCAGCCCGCCGAGCCATTTCTATCTCTGCCCTTCAATTGATTGTGTGTGTTCATTGGCCATGTTGTCACAACAGACCTAACTATCTTCTTTGGCCATGTTGCCACCAAAGGAAACACTGACACAAAGGGTGGTCTCTGATTATAAGCTTGACGCCCGTATTCTCAACAAGCCAGAGCACCCACCAAGACCAGTGAGTTAGGACCGCAGCGGCGAACACTGGGAACCCAAGGTCTGTTTACACGTCTGCATGGCTTGTGATGTTTCCGTGTGTTGCTGGTCCCGTCCTTGGCGGAGCTTTGTAAGGAATGGAACCGTCCTCCGGCCAACCGGCCTGAAAAAAACAGAATCAGGAGGGAACTAGAACCCAAAGCAACGACGGGACAGAGAACTGAGCGAGAGGAGAAAAGAGGAAACGAGTAACAGGAACGTGTGGTGAACAAACACTCGAGAAGCGTCTAGGTGAAGAGCAAACGCCCTCTTGCCGGCCTCCCCTCTCCCCTCCACCCCGGCCCTACTAGCCAGAGGTGATGGTTCCAAACAGCGGGAACTTTATTTGTGGCTTTCACGCTGCAAGTGATGGTATCCATTTGTTGAAGGAGAGAATAGAATTGAGAAAACTCCCAGAGGCATCTCATTTGCTAAAAGATAATGAACGCGATAAAGAATTAAGTGCTTTCCTAGATCCTGACCAAATAAAGATATCCATCAAAGAAACTCCCCAAAGGAAGTCCAGATGGCCAGGCAACTGAACCTGAGCGTGCTCACCGGCCTGGCCACCGGCGGGCCTGAAAAGACCCAGGAAAGGCAGTCAGCAGAAAGCGACATCTGCTGCTGCCGTGCTTGAGGGTCCTCCGGGTGACACCCTCGGGCAGCGTCCAGCCAGAGGGTCTCCTAGGCTGTCTTCTCTGTGGCTGCAGATCGCAAGCTGTGATTTCCCGCAGAGTGGTGGGTGAGTTCACACAGCTGACCCTTGGTTAGCAGCTGGGCATGTGAGCATGGTGTCTCCAGGGCTCCTTCAACACAGGGCACTTGCAGTGAATCCTTTATGCCCCCCCCCCCCACCTCCAACTGGGCAAATGCTATAAAATCATCTCCATGTTCAGGATTCCTCATGAGCAGAGATCCTATTCTCCAAGCCCCTGATTGGTGCAAACAGCTCATGTGCTTGGCTGCTAATGGAAAGGTTGGAAGTTCCAGTCCCCTCAAAAGTACCTTAGATGAAAGACCCAGCAGTCCCCCTGCTGGACAATCTCCCACTGAAAACTCCACGGACCACAGTCCTCCCCTGGGACAGGTGGGCCACTGCACCATATGATCGGACTAAGCAGTGACGGATTGGATATGCAAGGCATCCAATAGCAAGAAAAGAGAAACAAATTTGCTTAAAGGACACAGAACAAAATGGACTCATAAGCGGACCTTTCCAAAGCACCCTGGCAATGTGCATTGTGGTTTCAAATATTTTTTATTCTGTTTATTAGATGTGGGACCTTTGAGCAATTGGCATGACAAGTTTCTAGACCCTGCTTTGGTGAGTCTTAGAAGCTCATGAGTGGCTACGTGCAATGCATTGATGGGTCTCTCTCCAACTAGAGGGAAGAAGGGTGGCGGCATTTGAAGGGTACCTGGAAACAATGAGTCCAGCAGACCAAGGGAGCATGCAGACATCAGTCTCTGTGGCTCTGAGACCAGAAGCACTAGATGGTGCCCCATCTACCCCTACCAGCTGGTCCTCAACAGAGTGGCAATAAAATATGAGCCAAAACTCAGCATCCTAAAAGACACCAGGTTTACTGGTCAGATGGAGACTCGTGGGACTGCAAGAATATGGCCCTTAACCTTCCACTCTGTGTTAACTCTGCGTTAAACTAACCAACTAACGTCAGATCGAAAGGGTCCCATTTCCCCCAAGACTGATGGAGGAAGGAAACGGGAAGCACAGGGAGGAAGTGGAGGATCAGAAAAGGAAAGAAGTCCTCTATGTAATGTGGGGGACTGGACGAGTGCGAAATGACCAAGAGTAATGGAAGCATCATTCATGTCAGCGTCCCTCTATCTGTGGCCTTTGTTATTGAATATCCCACAGAGCCTGGAGGGGGCAGAATAACTTCATTAGGGGAAGGCAAATTAAAGGACTCACTGTGGTTGTTCAGAGAGAGAGGTCTGGAACAAGACCGGCACACCGGGATGCCTCTGCTTCCTGTCACAGTGTGCGCCTGGACACAGGCCATCCATCAGAGCCTTGAAGAGCAAATCGTGTTTACCCGACAGGAAGGCTCGCCTCGGCGAAGCTTGCTTTACTTTGCTGATGAAGGACTGGGCATTACAGCAAACCTGTGGAACTTGCCCCCACCCCCACCCCAAGCCAGACCAGCCACAGGGAAGCAAGTCTCTGTGGCACATCCCAGACACCTCTGTTGACATCTGGCCCTCAGCACACGGGGGGTGGGGTAGCGGTGGCCAGGAGCTTAGTTGTTGCCAGTCAACCTGGACTCCTGGAAAGCCCGTGAGCAACAGAACCGAACGACGGCTGGCCTGGCTCCGTCTGCAGGATCGTGGGAGTGCGCCAGCAGTCTAGTGATGCCGCTGTACATGTGGCCTGCCTTTCAAATTGCCCGGTATTGGTCAGTTTTCTGTTGAATCCATAGGATTTCGCACCACCCTCCACTCCGTTTTGACTCCAGCCACCCTATAGGACAGAGTAGAACTGTCCCTGTGGGTTTTGGAGACGGCATCTCTTTAAGGGAGCAGAAAGCCTCATCTTTCTCTCATGGAGCGGCTGGTGGTTTCAAACTCTCAACGTGGCAGTGAGTAGTCCAGCCATCGTCACTGCACTATCAGGGGACTATCGCTGGCTGGTTCTCAAGAACCCTGATGGTGTCGTGATGATGTGTTGGGCTATGAACGGCAAGGCCAGCAGTTCAAAACCACTAGCCACTGCATGGGAGAAGGAATGGGGGTGGGGAGGCTTTCTACTCCAGTCTCAGAAACACATTGCGGGGTGGTGGTGGTGGTGGTGTGTGTGTGTGTGGGGGGGCGGTCTTGTCCTTGTCCTGTGGGTGGCTATGAGTTGGAATCAACTCGAGGGCAGTGAGAGAATTTTCTGGAGCAGATCAGCGTGCCTTTCTTCCTAGTCTTGATCTGGAAGGTCTGTTGACCCCTGCTCACCCTGAATGACTCTGCTGGTATTTAGAACATCAGTGGCAGAGAGTCCAGACGGTCTCAACCTAGCAGCTCTTCCTTCCAGGGACTTTTCCTCCCCAGAAGGAAAGAGTAATTTCTTCCGTGGTGTGGAACCTCATGCAGGCCCTTCCTCAGAGGCCTTCCTTGCTGCCCACCCCTGTCCCTGTAGCAGAATCATGTGCAGAAGAGGACCCGGGCAATGGTGCCCACTCCTCCACGCATCAGACCAGACGTGTACCATGACAAGCCTGCTTGTGCCTGTGGGCTCACACGTGGAGCATGACTGAGAGAGGCAGCTGATGAACGGCATCAGGCGACGGTGCCTCAGAATAGCCTTGCTACATCTGATGGCACACAGTGAAATACTGTGTCCCATCTATTCCAAGACACCATTATTTTATGTATCACCAAGGGGGGTGGGGAGACTACTGCCAATTATGAGATGCCATCAGTTGCAAAGTGCATCCTGATCCCAGAGATGAATGAAAATCGGTGCCTCCGAGTGGGTGAAATGTGGTAATTAATTTTAAAGAAGTGATAAATGTTATCTCCCAGCACGAACCAGGCTTCTTATGGGAGCCGAGAAAAGGTAGCAATTATTTTTGCCGGGAAGGCAGGAGGGAGTGTCACAGAAGAGCTGACCTATGCTCTTTGCCAATGGGAGAAAGTGGGAAGAGTGGCCTGGGCGGAAGGAATCACAAAGAAATGGAAGCAGAAGGGACAGGTATGTTTATGGATGAATTGGGACAACGTGGAGGTTGTGGGAAGGGAGGGCTGGTGGCTCAGCTGGCCATAATGATGCCAGGATGTAAATCATCTGTGATACAAGGCTTGGGTGTCCATACCCACAGGTAACAGGTAACCATAGAACATCTTAAGTTAGGGAGTGACAGGAGGAGGTTTAGCAGGAAAGACTAGTGAAGGGCCAGTCGGAGAGGACGAAGGACAGAGACGGAAGCACCCGTCAGCGTGCGGGGCCCAGTCAAGTTAGGACTGGTTTGAGTCCGATGTCAATTGTCGAGCAACAAGGATGACAACCTACAACCGGACCCAAAGTCTCGCAAATATGTGATGAGCAAAGACGTCAGACACAAAAAAGAACACACCGAGAGTCCCATGACATGAAACTCCCCCAAAAGATGCAAAGTCACTCGCCATGCCAGCAGTCTGGTCAGAGTGACCGAGCGGAGGGGAGTGGCCAGTAGGGCCATCTAGGAGCGGACAGTGTCCTGGTTCTTGACCTGAGTGCCAGTGACCTTGCTGTGGCCACCAAGTGAAAATGTATAGAACTGTCCACTTACAAGATGTTCACCTCTCTGTACATCTACTTCAATAAAATCACCAAACCAAACCAAACTAAACCCAGGGCCAGTTAGAGAAATTGCAAGTAAAGGCCCAGTATGGAGGGCTAACAGGAAGCTGTTGGAACATAAAATCCCAAACCCAGGCCCCTGCCGTCAAATTGGTTCATCGTGATCCTAGCTAGGACAGAGGAGGACTGCGTGTGAGGGTTTCGGAGACTGTAAATCTTTATGAAAGCAGACAGCTTCATCTTTCCCCTGCAGAGCCAATGGTGTGCTTGAACCACTGACCTTACCATTCGCAGCCCAATGCCTAACATGCCACCAAGGTATCTCTCCCCACCCCGCACTCCATTTCAGTAAGACGAGGCTTTGGGAGACTGTCATGGGCCAACGAAGCGGTCAGGTGGTATCTTTAGAGCCTGGGTGGTGAAGAGAAGGAAATACATCCTCTTCTCTGGCCCTCTGCCAGCGGAGCGGACATTCTGGTGGAGAATGGCAGCCCATGGGGAGTGGTCCAGCTGGAGGAGAGATGAAGAGAATCCCAGAAGGCCCCTGTTCCGTGATTGTGTGCATCCCGGTGAAGTTCATTGGCATCAGGGCAGGAGTGAGGTCTAGCAAAGGCCTCCAGAGCTCTCTGCGAGAGGCGGGCGAGGAAGGGCTTGGTAGCAGGGGGCCCAGCAGGGCTCTGCTGTTTCTCAGAGAGGCTAAAGGGGTGCATTTGACAACAGAGGGGGGGGGGGCAAAAGGGAGGGTATTAACTGTCAGCCGTGTTCTAGAAGAACGGATCATGCACATGAGTTGTGACTGCACAGAGAAGACAAGGGTGGTCCCCGGGCAAGGGTTCACCACTTTATTGATAGAGTCACGGGTCTGGAAGGTCCAAGGCATTAGGGGCATGGTGTGTGCATCAGGGTTTCAGCTCGGGTGTCAAGCAAGACTCCTCATGTGATTCTGGAGCTCGAGACGGAGAATCGTGAATGGCGTGATGGGCGCAGAAGTCGGGAGAAGTGGCCGAGGCTTCGATCACAGGAGCAGACGCTCCAGGGTGAACAATGGCAGGACTCTGTCCTCCTCTGCACTGTCCTGGTTGATGTTTTGAACAACCCTTTGGGTTAAGGAAGAAAATCAGGTTCTCACACCACAATGGCAGCAGCTAAGAAAGATGGCAGACCCACGTTGCAGAGTGCCCTCTGCGGGCTGCAAGTCCAGCCCTTCCAGTCAATTCCAACTCAGGATGCATGGAAGCAGACTCCCTAGGGTTTCCAGTAACTGCAGATGGCCAGCCTTTTCTTCAGAGGCACCTGCAAGGAGACGGGAACCGCAGGCCTTTCCAAGAGTAGGCAAATGCTTAGCTGTTCCTCGCACCCGCATTAAACTGGCGATGGAGAGGATGAGAGGGACACGGCTTTCACAGAAAAATCGCTCGAGGACTCTTGGAGGACCTAAAGGCTGAGGTGGCTGCTGGCAGAACACAGGCAGCTCTGGGCACTGAGGGCAGCGAGGGCAGCAGTCCAAGAGCTATGCCCAGAGGTACTGTCCAAACAGGGCACGTGGCCTTGACCCATGCTGTGGGTTTGTGGTCCATCTGGGTGCCACCCAGAGAGAGAGAGATGCAGACTTCAGATGAGTGGTTCAGGAAAGGCTGAGGGATTGGGTGACATTTTTCCTGGGTAAGAAAAAGTTTGGAAGAGTAGGAGCCAGGGGGGTGCCTGGGAGCTACCTTTGGGGAAGGACCCCCATGATGGACGGAGCCCAGAATGTCCTGTGGACTTGGCAGCAGAGAGGAAGCTGGGAATGCTCTAGGAGAACTGACTTTGATGGAGGCGGGGGAAATGCACAGAAACCCCAATCATGAAATGATGTCGTGTGAAGCCTCCGGAGGCACTGATCTTGCTGAGAAGCAGAAGGATACTTGTCCTTACCCTAGTATGATGGATTGCAAACCACACACCATAGGAGCCGGTGTTAAGCCCACGGTGCAGTCACTGCACTCGGCTGCTGGCTATAAGATTAGCAGCCATGTGCACCCAGAAGCGCCTTGGAAGAAAGGTCTGGCGATCTGTTTCCCATGGCCTTTGAAAACCCTCGGGATCACAGGTCTCCTCTGACACACACGGGATTGCGCTGAGTTGGAATCGACTCCGTGGCACTGGCCATGAAGGAGAGTCACTGTCTTGCGGATAATTACAGGCCAGGGCTCGGAACAGTGCCTCACCCAGGCGAGTGCTCGCTGTCTAGCAGAGAGGATGGTTGTCCCTTTGAAGCCTTTCAATAGTCCCGAGGCAGGAGCCGGTTCTGCCCATTTTACAGATGAGGAAGCTGAAGCTCGAGAGGTTATTTGATTTACCCCCACTTTGCACGTTGCCTTAGTGGCAAGTCAGAATTTGAACCTGGGACCATGAGACTCCCAACCTCATGATTTCCCTTGGAGGTCCAAGAGGATCCACAGGACAGGTGGGCTTCCTGGGCTTTTCCCAATGGCCCGATCCTCTCTCCCAGAGATGGAATGGGTTGTGAAACCTCTCAAGGAGAGGGTCTCCTGACTCCCTAAGCAGTTAATGTTCTTCCGGAGACCACCCAGTAGGGAGTTAACGTGTCCCCCAGGTCACTCAGGATCTTTCCAGCTGCCACGGAACCAGGGAACGGCCCCCCACCCCTAACACCTTCCCACAGTTCCCTAACCAGATAGGGAGAAGCACTGGAAGCAGGGTGGGGATGGGGCTAGCCTCTAACCTGCCCCAGGCTTGGCTCTCACTCCCCATCATCTCCCAGGACAGCTGCTCCCCTCTGGCTACCCCGAAGGAAGCCCAGCTTCATCCCCTAATCCAGTGGGGGCCCTGGCCATGGTGTCTCATCTCGGGTGTTTTTGGAGTTGACCTTCAGCCATGCTCTGACTTTTGAAGATGGTTTCTTCAGCAGCCACACGAGAACACCTTCCAGAAGAGGCCTGAGAGTGCAGGAGCTTGACCGGGGCCCCGTGGGGGCCTCTCCCAGATTGTGTGCCATTAAGCCCATCGTGTGAGCAATCTGAACCGCAGCCTCTCGTTTGCCAAGCTGGGCTGGCGGCTCTCCTTCGCAGGCCGCCGTGGAGACTCCGATGAGACATCCCAAGGTGTCTGGCACAGAATGGGTAGGTGTTTAATACATGGTAGCTATTATTATTACTCGAACTGTGTCACCAGACCACATTTGATGCCTGAAACCCAATTTTACGGTTTAAAAAACATGCCTTGTGTAAAAGGGAGAAGCAACTGAAATGTATTCCAGTCCTCTTTTTTTTTTTCCGGGCCATCCTTCATGACTTATCCATTAAAAAAAAAGTAAGACCGACAATGTACTTAAAAGAAAAAAGAAGCTGAGCTACTTGGTTGAAAGAAACATTTTAATGTAAACATGAATAAGAAATACACGAGAGATGCTTTAAAAAAACCAAAACAGTAAGAAGGGCTGAGCCCCGGTGGCATAGTGGTTGTAGGTGGAACTGCGGCCCACTGGGACGGAGGTTCAATTCCAGCAGTGGGGCTGGGCCTCCTACTCCCACCACCGGAGAGCAGTTATGCCAAAAAAAAAAAAAAAAAAAAGTAAGAAAGACAAGCGGCAGAAGACTTCCCTGAGGCTGGCAGTCAGAGCCACCAAGGCAGCCTGCCTGACAGGTCAAACTGGGAACCGGGTATTGGAAACTGGAGCGAATTCCTGGGAGGAGGTGCTTTCAGCACCGGTACCCCCATGGGGTGTCCAGCCAAGTAAGGGAAGGAGGGCAGACATGGGGGTGTCTCTGCTAACACCCCCGTGTCAGGATGCTGTCCTGTGGTGTCTTGGTGCACAAACCAATGGACCACGGAGCCCTGAAACCCCCAAGAGTTGGGTCCTCTCTCCACAAGCTTCAACCTCTGAGTTTGGTAGTTGGTTTTGGGGGAGGGGTGTCAGGCAGGGTTCTCTTAGAGAAAAAAAACCAGGACACTAGTAATTCTTTTTATATATTTATATATATAGAAAGGTATATAAGATAAGAAAGAAAGAATTAACTATCTATAAAGCAGTACAGATTGCTTGGTGCAACTCACTCGCGTGAGACAGCTAGAAGACTGGCAGTCCTTCAAGTCTTGAGGGCCGCTGAGTAGTCCTCTGTAGAGCAATTCAGGCTATCTGGTCACAGGCAGCAAACAGCAAAGCAGGTCACCAACAGCCAGCCAGATGACAGAGTCCAACAGTCCCCAGCTCAAGAGATGTCTATCCCAGGACTGTGGCGAAGTAGGGCTTGAAGGAACCTCAACTCACAGCTCCACAGTCCACGATTAGGTGTCCCACGGGTAGTGTTGCTTGCAGGTCGAGGCACAGGACGAACAAGGCAGCTCTCTGGTCCAAATATCCAGAAGCAAGAGAGAGGGTGGGATTCTCCGAGCCCTTCCTATCTCTGCCCTTCAATTCATTCCGTGTGTTCATTGGCCATGTCGTCACAACAGACCCACCAATCTTCTGTGGCCATGTTGGCATAGCAAATCTACCCATCACAATCCACCCCTTGCCAACATGGCACCTGTACACAATTTTTTACCCATATAGCTCAGCTTTCAGCCCAAATGCAGACCTGTAAGGATACAGTAACACTAGGGAGGTTCTCACTGCAGACCAGTGGATGATTTAATGCGGCTCTTCTAGTCAGAAGTTGGGCTAGCTGTCTCATGGAAGTGGAGCTGAGTGCCTTCGGACAGAGGCTTCCTAGAGTAGGGTGCCTCCAGGCACTTAATTCAAGGAGCTGGGGTTGATGGGAATTAAGCTGAATGCCTTTGGTCGAGGCTTATAGCAGAATGGCATTTCCTTTGAACATTCATCAACAGACTTGACAGAACTCTGTAATGTGTCCCAATGAGCAACTCAGTGCTCAGCATTTCTCACGGGCATCACGACTTGCTAGTCTCCTTAACAAATTCTTTGATCATGAGTTTTGTCTGGGAGTTCTGTGTTGCTGTTGCCATAGATGCTAGAACCCCGCAGGTACAGCACAGATCATTAACTAAGGCAGCGTACTCACTCCTTGGAGCAATCACTGGGAGGAGACCCACTGATGGCATCTGCCTAGAAGCAGGGCTCCTCAAACTACAGCCCATGGGCCACATATGGCCCTCTGAGAACATTTATCCAGCCCACTGGTGTTTTTTGCTGCCACTGCTGTCCTGCTTAGCAGCCGACTCATCCCGGGCCCACAGGGAATTTTTTCACAGTTTTTTTTTTTAAACTATAGTCCGAGATGCTGGAAGGGTAGAGAGAAGGTGGAGTAGGGAGACGGAACCAACTGCAAGGATAGACACATAAAGTCCTATTTGAAGGATGGGCATCAAAGGAGTGGGTTAGGGCTGAGCCCCGGTGGCGTAGTGGTTGTACATGGGACTGTGGCTCACTGGGATGGAGGTTCGATTCCAGCTCCACGGAGCAAAGGCTGGGCCTCCTACTCCCACCACCTGAGGGCAGTGATGCCCCCCCCCAAAAAAAAAGAAAAAGAAAGGAGTGGGTTGGGGGAGAGGTCGGGCAGTGTAAAATATGACAGAACAATAACAGTGTATAAAGTATTGAGGGAGGGCTGAGCCCCGGTGGCATAGCGGTTGTGCGCGGGATTGCGGCCCACTGGGGCGGAGGTTCAGTTCCAGCAGTGGGGCTGGGCCTCCTACTCCCACCACCGGAGAACAGTGATGCCCCCCCCCCCACCAAAAAAGTTACTGTTTTTAATATATTGTTTCTCTTCCTCCACTAGACTGTCAGTTTTACTCCTGTGTTCCCAGCTCCTAGAACAGCGCTCAGCCTTCGGGAGGCCCTGGGAAACACAGGTGGAGGAATGACTGCTCCTTGTAAAGCATGGCGCTGGACCCTACTGTTGAGGAACCTGGATTCTAGGCTGCTGGCCGAGGCAGGAACTCAGACTTAGGAGACACACCAGAAAGGCGTTTATGAAACTGGAACAGGAGGCCACGGTAGGATCTTGGAAGCAGAGGGATCGCTGAGCACCAAAATCAAGGTATGAGATCAGAGGCTGGCCTGGAGCCAAACCGACGAAGAGGAGGCACGTGGTTCAGGGTCGACTCCACCTATCATAAGAGACAGAGCGGCTGGAGGTGGCAAGCGGAGCCCTCAGCCACTTAGTAAATGTCAGGCCAGTTATCCCAGCTTTGAACTTATTCCCAGATGTAGGTGTCAGCGGATACTCCATATTGGCACAGCTTTACTAACACACAAATGACTGGGGGAGAAAAAGGAGGAAAAGACAGTATCTATCTGCTCACTCAGAAACCTGAGCCTGGGAGCTGAGAAATGGCAGATGCCAGGAGCTTATACCTAGGGGCTGACTCTGAAGGCAAATGGGGCCCCAGCAGAGGATCTGGACAGGGTTTCTTGGTGGAGATGCTCAGGCGAGTTCCTTTAAGCACCCCCAACCCCCCTCTTTCAGCTGCCCCCAGCTGTAGGCCAGGGGCTGCTAAGTGGAGCCTGTGAGGTGCTCTTGCAGAAGCCTGAAAGGAAGAGTTGGGGGAATTTGGCCTGATTTTCCTGACACTGTCCCAGGTAGTACCCAGGAGTTTGGCACTGCCTACCCTCCTCCCACACCCTTCCCTTCCGAGATTGTGCCTTGAGGGGAAGAGAAATACCTGTCTGAATCCGAGAAGGGACACTATACTTCAATACATTCTACTTGGGCTGGAGCCTGCCTCCCCCCATTAGCCTATTTCTCCTTGGGTAGTCAGATGGATGGGTGTCAATATGCACACCTGTGAGGTGGAAATCATTCTACCTCTTGCAAAGGAAGGATGTCAAGGTTCAATAAAATTAGGCAGTGTGGGGGAACTGAGGGGAATGATCAATGTGTTGATGCATGATCTCGCCCTCCCCCCAGCCCCCAAACAACAGAAACCTGGGTGAAGGGAGACAGCGGTCAGTGTTAGATAGGAAAATAATGATAATTTATAATTTATCAAGGGGTCACACGGGTGGGGAGGGGTGGAGGGAGGAAGAAAAAGAGGATCTGATACCAAAGACTCAAGTGGAAAAATAAATGTTTAGAAAATGATGATGGCAACATGTGCTTGATACGATGGATGTAGGGAATGTTATAAGAGTTCCCCTTCCCCAAGAAGATGATTAAAAAAAATAGGCCAGTAGATGGATGTACAGCCATTAGCGCAGCATCTGGCTTTTGATGGGCACTTAAAAAAAGCGAACTGTTTTTTGTTTGTTTCATAGATCAATCACTGTATTCATGAAGACACCCAAGAGTTACAAGACCCCTGAAGGAATTCAAAGCAGGCTTACTGATTGGTGTTAGATACAGTGGAGTCGGCAAGTGGGTTCCAACTCCTATGGACTCTGCCCAGCAGAAGAAACCACCACCCCGTCCACACCACAGCCGCCCTCCCCGAGCCCACCATTGCAGTCACTGAGTCAGTTCATCTCCTTGAGGGTCTTCCTTGTCATTCACCTTAGACTTTGCCAAGATGAGGTCCTTCTGGGGGGACTGGCCCCTCCAGACAACGTGTCCAGAGTACACAATCCAGCGTCTTGCCATCCTCACTGCTATAGAACATCCTGTCTGTCCTTCCAAGCCAGAGCGATCCCCTCGCCTGGCAGTCCACGGTGTGTATGGCCGTATGCCTGGCCAACACCCTGCTTCACAGACATTCCTTCTTCGGAACTCAGCCTTGGCACGTATCTGAGGTGATTCAAAATACCACGGTTCAAGGCAGGTGCAGCCTAATCCTCAAAATGACATCGCGGCTTTTTGACACTTTAAAGAGGTGTGTGTTTGTTTGAGCACTTTAAAGAGTCTTTTTCTTTCTTTTTAATGGCGGTGGATTCACCTGAGGCAACACATCGTTCAACTGCTTGTCTGTCGCCGCCACAGGTGCTGATCGGGATTCAAATTTCCACATCAAGGACAACTCCCCCCTTCTTTCTGACTAATAAAAGTTGGTAATGATAAAAATATACACTATGTCATCATGGAGGATGATTTCTGACTCCCCCAAAGGGGGTGCCAACACAGGTTCTTACTCCAAACCCCAGGGCAATCCCAGCGGGCCCTGGATGTACTGTTCCAACACTTCAGTGAGTCCTGGCTGGTGAGCACTCAGCTGGTGACCACATGCTTGCTTGGTTGAAGCCACTCAGCCATTCCATGGCACAAAGACCTCGTGACCTGCTCATGCAGAGACGACAATCTGTCCAACCCTCAGGGGCAGCTCTCCTCTGCCACACGGGGTCGCTATGAGTCTGCACGCAGCAGCAATGCTTCAGTAAAGAAACGGAATCGAGAAGCAATATCGGGAGACACTGGAGACAGCCTGGTGGGATTTTTAGAACGCATCCTCAATGTTAGAACACACCAAAGGTGGGTGAAATGAGGGCTGCTTGGAATCAGAGTCCAGGCTGCGGTTTCAAGCTTGTGTTTAAACGCAATTTTAGTGGAGTTGAGTGCAAGCCTTTCTCTCGGCGGCCTCTTGGGCTCTTATACCGGAAAGATCTCTCCAAAGAGAAGAGGCTGGGCGGTGAGTGAGTCTGGGGCCCCTCCTCAGTCCTGTCATCTTTGGTTGCCAAAACAAGGTTAGCTAGGGCTACAGAGGGGCCAGGTGAGTTGGGCATCCCTGAGAAGGGCTCTTGAGAGCATGGGAGAGGTGGCTCAGCGTCCCCCACCAGGCTCCCTGCTGGACTGGTGCCGGGTGGAGTCCTCTTCAGTCACTCCATGTGGGGCTGGGTCACCTAAGAGAGTTCTCTGCACTGCACCTGATGTGCACGTGAACGGGGGTGGACAAACAGCGCTGACCTCCTAGCCTGGTTGTGAGGAGGCCACTCTGAGGTCACAAAGAAGTGTTGGCACGTACTATGTGCTCATTGAAGGTTAACCTCCTGTCTTTACAAGGTCATCTGTACCCCACAAGGAAGTGTGCCTCTGCAACCACCCCCCCCCTCCCGAATGTTTTCTGGTTTGATGTTAGTGACCCCTGCAATAATCACCTCTTGGGTTTTTGTATTTTCATGATCATGTGTCTCATTCTTCAAGCACAGAGAGAGGCATACGGACATATCTGGCCCACACTGTGTGACCCGGGTGAGAGAGGACCCAGCTCTGGGCATGAAAACCCTGCTGTACGCAGAGGACATGAGCATTCTAGGGTGGGGTCTTCGGGGAACGGGTACAGGGGAGGCCATATGCCTGGAGGGGGCAGTAGCGCTCACAGGTGCGGACCACAGCCTTGCCTAGGTCGGTGAGAAGGCTGCTGCTGGGTTCAGTGAGGGTCCCAGCTAGGCCCTCAACACCGCCAGCCTGGCACGGAGCGGCATTCTAGCCGGCCCTTGCCGTGTGGCTGTGGTCCATCGGGGCGCCAGCGCAGGGAAGGAGAGCTTAGGTCGCAGGTGCCTTTAGGACGCCTCGGTGGCGCACTCGCCCGCCGAGATCTGCCCGGGTTCGACCGCCTCGAAGCAGCCCCAAACCACCTTGCAGGGGCGGCGGAGAGCATTCGGCGAGTCGGGGTGCGAGAAGGCGCTCCTCGCGCCCCGGGCGCTGTCCGCGGGCGCTCTGGTCCCCCGGCGGTCGGCGGGCAGCGGCGGCCCGCGCCGCGGAGGGCCCGGGCGCGCGAGTGCGCGTTCGGGGAAGGCGGCCCTCCCCGCGGTCGCCGCAGCGCCAGCGCCGGCGCCTCCCCCTCCCCCGGCGCGCACGGCCCAACCCCGTCCCCGGAGGCGGCCCGAGCCGCCGCCGAGCAGCTTCGCCTGCGCCTTCGCCTTCGCCTCCCGCGTTTCCTGTGGCTCGTCCGTCCCCGGCGGGGCTCCAGGCGGGAGAGCGGCGCGGCGCGCACCCGGGGGCGGGCAGGGGCGGCCCGGTGCGGGGCGGCAGCGCCAGAGAGAGGCGCGCGGAGACGCCGGCCCCCTTCCCCGCGTTCGCCGCTCGCGCGTTTGCTCCCCGCCTCCCGCAGTCGGCTCGCTCCCACCCCTGCCCGGCGTGATTGATCCGTCACGGGCGCTGCCGTTGCCGCCGCCGCCGCCGCGGCCGTTCTGAGACGAGCGGGAGCCCGAGCCGGAGCCCGGGCCGGGCCGGCGCCATTGCGCGGGCGCCGCGGGGAGAGCTTGGCGCGGGGCGGCGGGCCGGGCCAGGCCATGCGGGCCGAGTGAGCCGGCGCCCGCAGCCCGCGGCGCGGCATGGCTTCCCCGCCGAGCTCCGGGCAGCCCGGGCCGCCGCCGCCGCCACCGCCGCCGCCGCCGCCGGCTCGCCTGCGGCTGCTCCTGCTGCTGCCGCTGCTGCTGCCTTTGGCGCCCGGGGCCTGGGGCTGGGCGCGGGGCGCCCCCCGGCCGCCGCCCAGCAGCCCGCCGCTCTCCATCATGGGCCTCATGCCGCTCACCAAGGAGGTGACCAAGGGCAGCATCGGACGCGGCGTGCTCCCCGCCGTGGAGCTGGCCATCGAGCAGATCCGCAACGAGTCGCTCCTGCGCCCCTACTTTCTCGACCTGCGGCTCTACGACACCGAGGTGAGTGTCCGGCGGGCCGCGCCGTCGAGGACAGGTGGGGGTGGGGTGGGGGTGGTGACGGTGAAATGGAGGGTGAGGACAGAGGCGCCTGGCCCTCGACCGAGCCTGACCGACCTGAGCCTGTCGTGGACACCGCGGACTGGTGTCCAGTGCTCACCCCGCCGGCTCCCACTGGGCTTGCCTGGCACAGCGCTTACCAAGATGTGCCCAGCGATCCCCTCCCCCGGAGAGAGTGTGTGTGTGTGTGTGTGTGTGAGTGTGAGAGTGTGTGTGTGTGTGTGTGTGTGTGTCTGTGTGTGGTGTGAGACGGGGGCTTGTTGGAGAGAAAACTAGACGTTCCTTTACCAGAGGAGGAGTGGGATCCTCCCACCCCCCCAGGCCTGCAGCCGCTGCCCCTGTCCGAGTCCCGCTCACTTGTGGGGCCGTGGGGTAGCAGACGCGAAGAACAGGTGCACCGACCGCAAACGGGGCCACCCAGGACTGGAGGGGCCACGAGCCTGCCGGCGGGGCGGCCCAGAAAGCCGGGCTGCGCTGGGAGGTCCGGAGAGCTCCGGGACCCCAGGGGCCCGCGCGCGCGCAGCAGGGCTGGGCGCATGCCGCGCGCCAGCAGCCGGGAGCCTGTCCCCGCGAGGGCAGGTGTGGGGCCGCGGGCTCTGCGGGCTTGCTGACTGGATGTGCCCATTGGCTGCTGGTACCGGGAGCGGTTTGACGTGGAGCCCCCGGCCCCAGCCTGCCTTCAGTGAGTTGCTCAGAGTGCCTGGGGCAGGTCTCGCCTCGGCGCGCGGGGCTGCCCTGCCTCGCCCCTGCTGATGGCCAGGCGGCCGCAAGAGCCGTTTCTCCGGTCGCAGACTTGTGCAACGTCGGGGTAGCTAAGGCAGGGACTTGGAGCGCAGCAGTGGCACGGGCCCTTGGCCTCCTTCTCTAAGCCAAGCCTGAGAACCCAGAGCGTCCCATCGCAAGCCCCTTCCCACGCCTTCATGTGGGTTAACCGACGACCTTTCTGCATGGCGGACCTGCACCGCCACCCCGGGGAAGGGGGTGCGCTGAAGGGTCGGAGAAGAGCGGTGGCTGGCGAGTTTTCCCCGGGCCGAGGGGGAGCTGGGCTCGCAGCGCAAGGTCTGAGCGGCGGCCTGAAGGGGGCAGTGATTTCCTGTGCAGTGCGCTCCGTCGGCGCCTCTTCCACCGGGCCAAGCCAGGCCAAGACCTTGGGCTTAGCCGCGGCTTCCTGGGGCTTCCGGGCTCTCGTGCTCAAGCTCTGGTGCAGACCCCTTGGGGAAGGCCTCCTTTTATGTCCCCCAGGAAAAGAGCCGAAATCTGGATTGCATCTTATTCCCCCGCCTCCCCATTGCACTCATGCACCAGCCTGCTCTGCGCTGTAAATAAAAGGTGAAGGAACCCGTGGCAGTTGGTGGGGGTGCATGCAGGCTGCCGCAGGCGGAGAGGTGTCCTCGGCCCTGGAGGATGCAGACTGGGTGGCCCGCCTGCTAACCAGGCTGTGGGATCACTGCTGGACGACATGCTTAATTTAAGGTCCTCTTCTCTGCCCAACCTTGCAAGTTCAGTGATGTACTTGCCCTGCACACGTCAATAGAAAAGAGCAGTGCAAATACAGGGAGACACGCCTTCTGGATACCATTTCCCCGGGGGGGCTTCCACGCATTTTCTTCTGGAAGGGGCGATGGAGAGCTGATTCTTTGGAGGCCAAACCTGTGTCGATAGGACAGCCCAGCTGGCCTGTATCATCACCACATACTGTGGAAGGCTTCATCACTGCCTTCCGGCTTAGAAAGCTTCCCCCAGAGGGATTTCATACCATCCTGTTTGCGGCAGTGGGAGATGGATGTTTGGTTTCAGGGTGTGGGTTGGGGCGTTTATATATTTTTTTCTTCCCCCAAGTGTGTCTTGATGACTTTCAGAGTGGGGAGGTTAGGGGGGGAGGGGGTGTGAATCAAAAAGATGAGATAGTGAGAAGGTTCCTGGGCCCATTGAAATATTTAAAAATCAGTAGGAAAGCGAGGTGAGGGTAAGCTCAGAAACCACATGTCTAGCTTTTCGGAGGCCAGGAAGCAGCCCAGAGCTGGGGCTTTGAAGGAGGCTCTTGGACTCTATCAAACTGGCTACTTTCCCACTGGGTGACCTTGGGCTAGGTACTTCATCTCTCTAAGCCCAGGCTTCCTCAGCTGAAACAAACCTGGCCTGTTGTATGTATGCCCAGGTTCTAGGGAGAGTGCCGAGGATGGCCTGCTTGCCAAGCTCAGCTGCCAGGCACTAAATAAATGTGTCCTAGCCGCCCCCCCCCCTCATTTGCCTCCTGGCTTAGAGTCACAAGGAAGATACTGTGGCTGGAGACACGATGTGATGGTCAAAGCCAAATACGAAGTGTGCATGCTATCTTGTTTTCCTGGCTTTTGAAATCTCGGGAAGAGTCAGGGATGTTACCCAGAAAAAACCACCACTTTACAATCAGGTATGCTCTCTTCTGTTAGGACACATCATATCTGGGAAGTACGTACAGGTGATAGAATTTTTTTAAATTTCTCAAATGGCGTGGCCTGCACGGGACACATACCTTCTATGCTGGAGAGAGAGGGATCAGTGTGGGTAGCAGACGGCAGTGCCCCAGGAGCCGGTGTGTATGTGTGCGCGCGCGCACACGCGCGCGTGTCCAGCTGTCTCTGTGGATTGAGTGCACCACTCTCAGGCCATGTGTGCCACTCAGGGTCTGCAGGCTTGATCTTGGGATGGGTGTGGGGAGCAGCGTTGGGCTGGCTTTGCCGAGCTTTGTTGGCAATCAATGACCAGTGATGGAAAGCAGCCAGAACAGGAGCTGAAGGTTGAGCAAGGGATGGGTTGATTTTTTTCACCAGGGAAAACTGCTTCAGTCAAGGAGCTTCCTGCATGCCTTTCTGTGATCAGGTTGATCATCAACTGTATATCCCTAGAACGTTCCCCAACTCACTCGGTGAACACCTCCCAGAATACCTGCCCATCAGGACCTCTGCTTCTCTGGTGTACCTTGAAATCACTTCAACCACAACTCATTTGTATGTCCCCTGGAAAAACTAAGTGTGGATACGCACACACTGGGCAGAAGAATACAAATAGAAGGTGATATCAGAAACCATATGGAAGAAGCATGGAAATTGCTATACCTACACCAAGAGGGTTATTGTGTTTTGAGCATTAAATTTAGCTCGGAGCTTCCTGGCAGTCAGGGTAAAAAGGTAAACATGATGCTTGCGTATTTTATTGAAAGCATCTATAAGAATTACGTACTTTTGCAGAAGAGACAGTAGTTTTGCAGTAGTTTTGCAGAAGAGACAGCAGTTGTCATTGTAAGTTTCTTCTTTGTGGTTAGCCAGATTTACCAAATGAAATGGAAATTAAGCAAATAAGGTTACTTTTGACCCCAGTTATGTTCATTGTAGAAAAGTTAAAAATTATAGAGAAGCCTGACAAAAATTGTCCATAATCTATCTCTACAAAATAATTGTTAATAATCATTATCATTATCGTATGCTATATGATACATGAGACCCCCTTTCAATTGCCAGTGTTCACTATTTTGTGTTGAGAGCTTACTATATGTTTTTATCTTTCATTTTATTCAGACAGCATTATAACACAAATATTTTCCCATGACCTCAGATACTCATTGTCAGATGATGTTCCGTGGGCTGTTACATACGATCCCATCCTAGGGGTGGGTCAGAAATATTGGATAACACCTTTGCTGTTGAGCTTCTATATCTTCAAAGTCACTTGTTCCTAGGATAAGTCACTCAGTGCTAAACTTAGAGAAAGGAGCAGGGTCCATGCAGGGATCTCCCCAAAGTCCACCCTGTTGCTGGGATCCAGCCTTGAAAAGTTGGAGGAGTGCAAGTCCTTTCTTGAGAGGCCTTGCCAAGTATCTGTCCTCTCCTTTGTGGTGCTTCTGAAAAGACTACTGGCTGGTGGACGGAGGTCTCACTTCCCAGGTCTGAGGGCAGCTCAGCTGGAGAAGAAAACATCACTCTGGGCTTAGCAAGCCAGTGGTGGACAGGAGCTAGCAGGACACAAATCTCGTGATGTTCTTTTTCTCTTCTTTTGTGATGGCTATGGTTGAGAATACAGGCAGCAAAACATGCACCAGCCCGACTGCCTCTACACGTACAGTGTGGTGACCTTGAGGACATTCTGTAAGTTGTGTGACCCCTCTGAACCCCCTTTTCTAGCTGCCCCTCCTCCATCAATCTCAGGGCACTGCCCATTAGGCTTCTGATTGCTTCTGAGTTGCCGTCCTCAGCCGGATCGTTGTTAAGTAAGCACAGTGCTAAGGCAGGTGCTGTTACTAAGGAAGCTAGACGATTGCTTGGCTTCAATGGGACTGTGGGGTGGGGTGGGGGGGGGGGGCGGAGGGAGGCTGGGTGGATATTTTTGGTCTATGGCTTAAAGATGATCTCAGGGCAGTAATTTCAGGGGTTCATCCCAACCTCCATTGGTCCAGAAAGTCAAGAGTCTGAAAGAGTGAAACCCTATTCTGCACCCCAACTCCCCCACCCCTCACCTTTTGATTCAGGCTCTTCTATAGACTCTTCGATCAATGTGTTCAGTAATGGCATCTGGGCACCATCCAGTTCTTCTGATCTCATGATCAAGGAGACAGTTCTTCACGGAGGGAAAGTTTGTGATTTTTCAATACAAGATAGGAAACGATCGTGCTGATGGCTGCACTGTGCAGTAGCTATGCTAACGTCACATTTAAAAATAACCCCCCTCCCATACGTCCACATTTAGAAACACAAAACCAAGCTCACAGCTACCCAGTTGGTTCTGACTCACAGAGACTCTGGAGGACACAGTGGCGCTGTCCCGGAGGGGTTAATCTGCAGAGGAACAGACCACCACCCTTTCCTCCTGCAGAGCGACTAGTGGGATGACAGGGCTCCCTTTCATTTATTGGCTGAGTTCTTTTGTGTCACCGAGGACCCCCCCCCCCCCCACTCCCCATACATTCAAAAAGGGTGAAACATTTCTCAGGGAAGCTAGAAAGGGAAAGAGAGGAAAAATGACCTCTGTCAGAACCATCTCCCCCCCTCCCTTTTTTTTTTTTTTAGGCATTACTGCCCTCAGGTGGTGGGAGTAGGAGGCCCAGCCTTTGCTCCTGGGAGCCGGAATTGAACCTCCATCCCAGTGGGCTGCAGTCCTGCGCACAACCACTACGCCACCGGGGCTCAGCCCCCATCTCCCTTTTGTGTGTAGCCCTGCAGCTCAGCATGGAGCTGGTTCTCAGGGGGAGTGTTGTCTAAGGCGCTTGTTCCAAGTAGCAGAAACTCAACCTTGGGTGGTTTAAAAAAGGGGGGGGGGGATTTTTGGTTCACATGGTCCTGGTGGCAGAGTGGTTATCTTTTGGGCTGCTAACTACAAGTCCAGCAGTTTGAAAGACACAGTTTTCAAATCCCCATAAAGAGTTATCGTCTCAGAAACCCACAGAGGCAATTCTATATACCCTGTCCTACAGGCGGGTCCCTCTGAGTCAGGACAGACTGGATAGCTTTGAGTCTGGCTTGGATTTTGAGTGCCTGAAAAAACTCGGCGTGTGTTCGCTTCAGGTAGGGATGGATCCAGAGGCTTAAATGCCATCTCTACCTCCTTCACAAAACCCTCACCTCGTTCACAAATGATCCCTTCTCCATGACATGGATGGGCTTGTAGGACCTTCTGCTGAGTGAAGTCAAGCAGTCACAAAAGGCCCAAATACTATAGGAAACCACCGTTGTAACTGGAAAAAAAAAAAGAAAGAAAGAAAGAAAGAAAAATCAAGATTAAAGATGAAAGGGAGAGGAGGTGGGGGGAAGGGCGAAGCAATAGGCTAGAGGGTGTCCAGGACTTCACTTGGGTAAAGGGAAGACATATGTATAAGAGGGACTGAGGGAGGGGGGAGAGTGAGGGGCCAGGGCCAGCTCTCGGGTGGTTAGATAAGTTGTTTAAGTAGTTGGTGGGGACAACAATGATGATCTGAAATGTA
Organism: Nesogale talazaci; assembly: GCA_004026705.1. NCBI lineage: Eukaryota > Metazoa > Chordata > Mammalia > Afrosoricida > Tenrecidae > Nesogale > Nesogale talazaci. The sequence continues at coordinate 72,787 of PVJH01003825.1, read as the reverse complement.
AACCCCCACTTAATTCACAATAAAAAGGTAAGGGGAAAACCCTCTAGAAAAATGGGGGACAAAACTCAGAAGAGGCCAGGCATGCTGGAAACCAGCCATCAAGCCTATGGCCCTTCCTCATCCTTCTGACCGGAACTGAACTCAGCCCCGAGGTAGACCAGTTCACCTTGGAAGACGGAAAGGGCTGCATTTCTGGGGAAACAAAGGACCGGGGGTTAGGAAAAGGGGGTGCTGGGAGCAGGAAAAGCAGGGAAGATATGGGGCAAGGGCTACATTTCCCTGATGTGCTCTGTGCCCGGCTCACACTCTGGGACATACTCTTCTTGCAGGGTGACACTAGCAGGTGCTCTTGGAATTTCGACACGTCACCCCCAAGACTGTCTCTTCCCCACCCTTTCAAGTAGAAGTCCCAGGCTCAGCTCTCCTGGGCTTGAATTGGGCCATGTGGGTGCAGCCGAATGGGCTCTTCTAGGGCAGTCCGGGGCTGCTAAATGGGTCAGTGCCTGGGAGGGTGGGTTGCAGGTGTCTTCCAAGGCAGGTGGGCCTACAGGCCTGTGGGAATGCGAAATGGAAGGACAAACACAAATGGCAGAGGCATTCCAAGAAAGGAGGGTCAACTGAGGTCAAGAGAAGTGTCTGCAGGAGGAGCCATCAAGCTGGGCCTTGATGGAATGGTGACCTTGCCGTAGGGAACTTTAGGAAGTGCACCCCAGAAGTGTCCTGGGCCAGCACTGTGTGAGGTGTGTTGGGAACACGGACGTGTGATGTTTTCAGCTGAGCACAGGAGATGTGGAGGGACAGGGCAGGCTGGTGCAGGGTGTGGAAGAGGGTCTTCAATCCGGTGTTTAGAAGGAGCTTCTTCTTGAGTTGGGGCTGTGGGGACCTGGGGGAGGTCTTTGAGCTGGGCTGTGACATGCCCTGGGCCAGTAGAGATCCCGAGGCTGGGTTGTAGACAGAAGGGATCTGGAGGCTGGGAAGCCAGGTTCCTGGTGGCTGCTGGTGGTGGATGGCAAGTTGAAGAGGAGGGACGAGGGAGGGACTGTGAGAAAGAACAAGCATGGCGGGGCCTGGTGGGGTGGGGACGGTAGCCGAGAGAGTCCTGGTGGAGGAATCTGGTGAGCAGAGCAGTCACTGGAAATGAACACACTGCAGGAGAACAGGAAGAGAGAGTCCTTGCATTGGCAAGACTGCCACCTCTCCCAGAATCCTTCAGGCTCTCTAGATCCAGAGACAGCCTGTAGGATTCTCCGCTGCAGGAGACTGGGATTCGGTCTCACATTCCCATTCTCTTGCCGCTGACCTGGGGCGAGTCACTGTGCTTCAACTTCCTCATCTGTACAATGGGGCTCACATATGAGCTGTCTCAGAGGGGGTGTGATCCACGGGGAGCTATCCCATCAGTCCTCTCCACTGCTGCTAGATTGCCTCCATTGCTATTCCTCCTGGGCCATGAGAGGCTGATGATGCTGACATCACAGCATTGTTCTTTGGGAGAAGTTGGACTGGCTGCATGCAGTAACGTAAAGGAGACCTAGCTGTCGGACGGTTCTCCCGAGATGCCGCATGGCTGGGAAGGGGCGTTGGGGCTGAAGCATACCAACCGCAAGGTCTTCTATCAGCACATCTTTCATTCTGCCTCGCAGTCAGGCAGGGTCTGTATCTTCCTCCCCCACTGGACCGTGGCTCCCTGAAAGCCAGGGCCATTTAAAATTCCTCTCTGGATTTCCTGGTGTCCTATAGGACCTGACATGTAGCGGGCATCAGCCAGGCTATGCTGAACTGGATGATATGTGGATAACGTAGAGTGGGTGTCTGGGTAGTGCAAATGGTTCAGTGCTAGGCTATGAATGAACTGAAGATGGGCAGTGTGAGTCCACACAGAGGCATGGAGGAAAGGAAGTGGAGGCCATGGCTGATCTCCTTCAGCTTCAGCAGGGAGGGGAATCCATCTCCTCATCCATCTCAGGCTGATTCCCACAAGGCAGAGGTCAGACCTGCCCTGAGCTGCCAACTGTCCTTGCCCGATTATGACACCCACCATTCCTCTCCCACCATTCCTCTCATGCACTCTTCTTCTCTGCAGGCTCCGGTCATCCATGACTATTGTTCAGACAGAACACACAGATTGGATCTAGAGAGTATGAAGGATTCTGGGAGAGGTGGCAGCCTTGCCGATGCAAGGACCATCTCTTCCTGTTCTCCTGCCCAATGCCAGTGACTGCTCTGCCCACCAGGTACCTCTCCAGGGCTTATTGGCCATTTATAAGGTCTATTAGGGAAGTCAACAGATGACAATCAGCAACAGACATATTAAAGACACAATTCTTCTGTCTGCAGGGCTTCTTCTCAGCCATGCCCGCAGACATGTCTCTCTCCGGAGCTCTGCCTCAGCCACCTGGTCCCTTGGTCTCTGCTTGACAAACAAGATCCTTTAGTATTGGTAAATGCCCAACGGGCACCCCACTCTGTAAGCTAGCCCTTGCCCTAAGACATTCAGCTTTATTCTTTCTGGGTTGGGAAAGTCTCGCGACCCAGTGGCCCATTCTGTGCCCCAGTCTCATGGTCTTGGTGCTGCTCCTCTTCTGCCTGTCCACAGGGGTGTTGAACTCACTTCACACCACACTCTTCTGTCTGGGTGGTTATTGAGATTCTCTCTCTCTTTTCTTTTCCCTTCTGGAATGGCTCATTTTATACCCAGTAGAATGGCAGAACTGACCCATCCCTCAATTAAGTCTTCTACACCTTATGTGCATGCTCCCGCCTGACCTCCTGGTGGGAATAACAGAGGTTATGGGTGGAAGAGCCAGGCCAGTAACTTCACTACACCAAAGCCTGTTGGAAGAGAGAGCTGACTTTCTGCTTCTGAAAGGCCACTGCCATGCAAGCCCCCTAAGAACACAGCCACCCTGAGCCAGGTGGGGACGCCAGGTCTGGAGAAGTCCTGGTGGAAGTCAACTTATGGGAGCAGTCCCCTTACCAGCAGCTGGAGGGTGTGGGAAGCAGGTTCTGAAGCCTTCCTCCCGGCTCCAGCAGGGGAGAGATGGGCAGAGGCTGCACTGGACTCTGGGTCCAGAAGATCTTGCTGGAATGCAGCCAAGGCCTTAGCCACGATGCAGCTAGTGGTCTGACAACAGTCAATACAGAGCTGCCTGGATTTCCCGAGCACCCTTGTCTGTGGGTGGCTACAAGACCTATTTCTTTCAGACTGCCGACTCCTGGCCTGGAAATGTCTGCGCTCCGTCCTTCCACGGTCAGGATCAGCTCCAATACTGCATGAGTTATGCCTGCAGGTAACCAGCTACCTGATGGTGGTGGGAGTGATCGTCACCGGACTGGGGCCCTTGTGTGTGCTAACATCACATGTGAAGGAAGAGGAAATGGCTGTGAACTGGAGCGTGGGGCCGTCTGAGAACTCTTTCCCGAGTAAAGGGGCAAGCACGTTGTGACACCTCCTTGGCCCGCTGTCTGCGTCCCCCGTCTCTTTTGAACGGTCTCCTTGGCTGGAAGGATGGAGCATTGTCATCTAGAAAATTAGTGGTGGATCCAACAGATTGAGTAAATGGACTCATCTGTCTTCATCAGGGCCGCGGTCCCCAGCTGCTGGCGGGAGCAGACCCCTTCTCCTGCCATTTGGCAAGGACATCATCAGTCACCGCTCGGATAAAAGCCAGCCCAGGGAGGACTCTGCGGAGTGATGCATTATTGCTGCTCTCGCCACGCAGGGTCACGAGGTGGCAGAGAGAAAACGATATTTTCACACTCTGCTCATGATCCACTTGACTTTGTTCCGAGGGAACCGATTTTGAAAGCCACAGCCACCCTTATCATAATCATCACTATATTACCCAAATCGCTTCGTGTCTGGATGACCCACTCACCGAAGCTTCCTGAAAATGCCCAGAAGTGATTCAGGGATCTTAGCTGGCAGACGGGGGACTCAGGTGCTCTCTCTGGGGCTTGTCATCGGTACTCCGGCGAAGGCCTCAGCCCCCCTGGCTCCAGCAGGGCTTGCACTGTAATGGCAGGGAGAATCGGCTGGCCCGTCCACCCACCACCATCCTCTGGGTCTGACTGACTCTTCCAGGCTCCTCTCCAGACCCAAGACTCAAGAATCTTCAGGGAAGCTTCTCATTGTGAAGCATTTAGTGGCAAGTGTGTAGATCAGGGTCCTCACACTATGGCCCACGGGCCACATGTGGCCCGCTGAGAACATTTATCTGGCCCGTCAGGTGTTTTTGCCGCCTTTGCTGTCCTGTTTAGCAGTCGACTCATCCCGGGTCCACAGTGAATTTGTTCATAGTTTTTTTTTTTTGTTTGTTTGTTTGAAAACTATAGTCAGGCTCTCCAACAATCTGAGGGCAGTGAACTGTCCCCCTATTTAAAGTTTGAAGACCCCTGGTGTAGATAAAGGAGAAGAAGAAGTTAAGAAGAGTCACTGAGATAGTCCCTAGGAGTCCTTAGTTGGGCAGCACACAAATTGAAACCCTTGACAACTCCCTTGAGAGTTGATGGTGCAAGCCCACACGGAGGGGCCTCCGAAGACAGGCCTGGTGAGCTGCTTGTGAAGACCACAGCCGGCAAAAACCCTACGGGGCATTTCAGCTCTGCACCCCATGAGACGACCATGCATTGCAATAGACTCCAGGGCCACGGGGTTGACTGGAGGCTTAGTAATCATAGAGCCTCCACGCAGCCCACCGAGGCAGGCCCTGTTACTGTCTGAGCTTTACAGACATGACCCTGTGAGTGTGGAGCCCTGTGATTACGTGCCAAGGGCATCTTCAGATACCCAGGTGCCCACCCTGCTCCCGTAAGAGCAAGCAGCAAGTTTGTCACCAGGCGATCCTTCCCGCCCCCTCTCTGCCTGCTCACTTTGCCCAGCAGCCTGCCTCGCCCCCGACGGCGGCTCCATCCTCCCTCTTTTCCCTGCCCTCCCACTCAGTCACCTGCAGGCAGCCTTGTACCCCGCTCCCTGGAAGGGTGTCTATCTACACAGCTGGTGTGCACAGACCTGTTCTCTCCCCCTGCACCTGGCGGGCCCCGCTCCTGTGTATGTGCCAACTGGAGTGTTGTGTGTGTCTCCCTTAGACCCGGCTCACCTCAAGGGCAGGCGAGCAGCGTCCTCGGTTCCCTCAGCCTGTGTTTTCTAAGCACAGACTCCATGCGTATGGGCCATGCGGAGGTGAGTTGAAGCAGCATGGCCGCCCAGACACACGCTACCCACAGGGGTCGTTACCAGGCAGTGTGAGAAACCTGAGGGTCTCGGGGAGTCTGACGGGGGTGGGAGCTTCGCCCCTCCTCCTCTGGGCCCTGCATCATGGTCCTTGAAGTCTCTGAGCTATTTATCTCCCTTGCCCCTCCAAGTGAGGTCATCATACTGCGACCTGATTGACAGGCTAAACTCCACCCCTACACTCTTAATCCTCTCAAACTAACAACAGATTATGTAACTGCCACATTCAGGGACACTTCTCTTTTTAGAGCTTCAGAATATTTATGAAAATTGCTACAAAGTCTTATACTTTCTTTTTATGGATATATAAAATGATTTTATTGGGGGTTCTTACAACTCATAACAATCCATAATTGTATCAAGCCCATTGTATGTTTGTTGCCATCATCACTTTCTTTTAAAAAAAACTCATTTTATTGGGGACTCCTCGTACAACTCTTATCACAATCCATACTTACATCCATTGTGTCAAGCACATTTGTACCTTTGTTGCCACCATCATTCTCAAAGCATCTTCTTTCTGTTTGAGCCCTTGCTTTCAGGTTCTCTTTTCCCCCCACCCCCCCACCGGCCTTGTGAATCCTTGATAAGTTATGTTATTATTATTGTCATATTTTTTAAAAATCATTTTTGTGTCTTATACCACTGCTATCTCCCTTCACCTATGTTTGTGTTGTTTGTCCCCATGATGGGGATGTTGATCCTTGTGATTGATTTCCCTTCTCCCCACTATTCCCATTATGGTACCTGGCCGTGTGTGTGTGTGTGTGTGTGTGTGTGTGCATCTGTCCTGGATTCCATGTGTTGAGAGCTCCTATCTGTACCATTGAACATGCTCTGATCTAGCCAGGTTTGTAAGGCAGAACTAGGGTCATGATCGTGGGTGTGGGAGGAAGCATTAAAGAACTAGAGGAATGTTGTGTGTTTTCTTGGTGCTATACTGAATCCTGGCTGACTCCTCCCTTCCTGGTGACCCTTTTGTGGTATTCAGTTGTCTACAGATGGACTTTGGTCCACTCTGACCTCACTTGTTTGCATACAAAGGATTGTTTATTTGGGGTCTTCTGATAGCTGATCCTGTCGATACAGGCTGGTATACTTGTTCCATGTGGACTCTGTTGCTTCACAGCTAGATGTCTACTTGTTTAACTTCAAGACACCTCCCCCCTCACCCCCGGTGCTATATCTTTTACTAGCTGGACACCATCAGCTTTCTTTACCACATTTACTTATGCACTGTTTTGTCTTCAGCGATCCTGTGGGGAAGGTGAGGGTCACAGAACACCAGGTTTTAAGAACATAGTGTTCTTGTGTTGAGGCAGGCCTTGAGGAGAGACCATAACACTGTGTGGGGTCTTGTCTTTCTCCCGAGGAGTGGTTTTAAATGGCAGACTTTTCAGTTAGTGACCCACGGAGTCACCCACCTCGCCACTAGGCTTCTGTGCCTGAGGGCCCTTTGCCCTCACTCTTCAGCCTTGAGATGCCTGCTCTAGGGTGCGTCCCCTGCCCTCCCTGAGGGGGAAATGTCCCGTGTCTCACTGGGCCAGAGAAGCAGAGCCTTTCCTACTTGCCTCAGTTGCAAGGTAACAGCTGTTAGCTTCTCTGCCCTGCATTGATCTTTACCAGCCCTCCAGGACACCGGCAGCTTCAGCAGACCCAGGCTGGGCCTGCTTTGACTGGCTTTGGTCCCCAGTAGAGGTTTTAGCACATAGTAGGTGCTCAGGCAATATTTGTGGGATGAGTGAAGGAAGGAAGGTCAGGTCCCTGCATGACCGATCTGAATGTGCTGGCGTCAGGGGTGGGACCTGTCGAAAGACCATCCCCGGCAGGCTCAGACCACCTGTGTGACGCGCACTGCCTCTCCCTCAGCCTCAGGGCTCTCCTCTTGCCTGCCAACGGAGTGAGGCCTTTCTCAGAGGGTTGTTCTGAGGGCTGAGCAGAGCACTCATGGGCAGCACCAAGCACAGGGCTGCGCCGAGTGGGCACCCCCTGACGTTTACTCTTCCCGGGTTAGCATCCGGTTGCTGGGTGTCACTGAGCCGCTTTCCATTCCCAGCTTTCCCGGTGACAGAGGAGAAGTCCTGTAGTATCCTCAGTGTCCGTCTGCACAGGAGCGACCATTAGATTTTCTTCCCGTGTGGACCACCGGATGGGCTTGAACCGCTAATGTTTCCATTGCATTCCCACGGCTCTTTGCATATGGAAATATAAGATGCTGTTTTGTTGCGTGAGCGCGAGTTTTATTTCAGTTGAAGAGTGATCCGTGTCTACTGAGCCTGGAGTGGGATTGCAAAGTTGCCCGGCTGTGTTCCAGCCCCCTCCTCTTCTGGAAGGAGTTGGGGTGCACCCAGAGCCCAGTGGGAAACCTCTTGAGCCCCTTGGGGCTGGGTTGCTGTTTCGACTGAAGCCCTGAGCTCTCTGATGTCACTGCCTTGGGGTTGCTGCACCGTCTCTGGCACTGAGCTGTGCCGGCCAAGGAGGTCAGCATGCCATCCGCTTTGCCCAGCTGTGTCCCCAGCATCCAGGACAGGCTCTGGGGGCAGCAGTTTGTAGGGACTGTGTGAGTGGGAGCACTGCTGTCCCGGGCACGTAGCGTGGGCCCTGGCCCATGGACTTCGAGTGCTTAGCAAATGCTTCTTGCCCTGAAACACAATGCAGACTCTATCACTTTTAAATCAAGTCACCACTGAGCCTCCAAATGGAGCAGAGGGAGGAGACACTCCTACCTTACATAGTGGCTCCATGCTGGGGCTCACCTCTGGGTGACCTTGATCGAGTCATGTAACTTCCCCGAGCCTCCGTTTTACTGTTTTACCCTCTGCACACCGGCCGCATTCATGCGGACGCTGCACGGGATACAGACGATGAGATGCTGTCTGCTCAGGAACGCTGTGGCAGGGTCGAGAGGCGTTGGACAAGATCGGATGGCAGTGGAGTTGGGTTGGGTTTGGGGCTTCTTTATGGAGCTGTGGGGAGTGAGAGGAAGAGAGAGAGAGAGAGAGAGAGATCAGTAGGAAAGGGCTTATAAAGAAACAGCCGTGAAGAGGCACAGATAGAAGATATGCCTGCAACGAAACACAAAGGCTAATTAATTCTAGGTCATCCTCTCAGGCCATGGGATGCCTCCAACAACGGTTTCATAAAAGATCTTTCTCAAGTGGGCGATTCATCCGACTACCCCCTAAAGAATGAGGGCGCGGGAGTCATTGATAACACCAGGAAGGCAGTTCTAGCAGGCTGTCATCTCCCGAAGCGGCTCGATTCTAGAACAACAAGCAGCCGCCACGGCTTCCTCTCCACCATCAGATGCCATCGCCTTGGGCAGGTGGCAGGCCCAAGACCAACCACAGGCAAACTGGTCGACCAGCATCAGGAAGGGGTAGGAGTCAGGGGGGCTGTCTGTTGTGAGCAGAGGCTTGGGGCCCAGCCAGCAGTGGGGATCCCACTTTTAAACTACGGCATCCGCTAGCTAGGTAGCTGGAAGGAAGCTTGATCCACCATGTGAGATTGCCGAGGCACAGGGTGACCAGCCCCTGGCGGCCCTCAAGTGGGTAGTTGAGGGTTTTCGTTTTCCCCAGAAAGAGCCCAGACTCTCCTCAAGCTGGGGCCCTAGAGTTCTAGGCCAGGCAGCATGGAAAGGACCAGTCTGACCCAGAGGTCTGGGGGCGCCGTTGCCATCTGGGTCCTGCGTCTCTCCCAAACATTGGCGGGGCTCCTGGGGAGCGCTGGGTTCCAGGCCCATGGATGGGCTTGACCCTGGCTGCTCTAGTCCTCCGTGAGTGGGGGCAGCGGCAGCCCCCAGTGCTTCCCTTCTGGCTCCCCGTGGAGTCCCTGAGAGGTGTCAACCGTTCTCTGGCTTGGCTGCCAACAGATTGGGGGGGTTACTCCACCCAGAGGGCCCCAGGAATAAAGACCTGGTGTGAGGACCCGTAGAGCATGTGCAGTACTGCTGGGACACGTGGGGTCTCGTGAGCTGGAATCAGCTCCATGGTAACTGGTTGGGTTGGCTTTGTGGTGGAGAGAGGCATGTGACGGGTTCCAGTGCTGCGCGGGGCACCTGCTTTCAGGCTTAACCCTTAGCCAAACAAGGTGGCCTTGAGCTGGTTCCTCTCCCGGGAGCCTATGGGATGTACATGGAAGTTAGATGGCAGGGAACACAGGGTTGTTGGGTTGTTGGCACCAGGCAGGGAAGCAGGGAGTGAGCATGGCCGTGGGGGAGAGGGGGCGGGGAAGGGGGGACAGCGGGTGTTCCTTCCCCAGGTGCTGCAGAGCGGACTACTCAACAGCATAAGACCCCCCTAGGTTTGGTTGTGTGGTGGGCACAGGCACTTGGGAACACGGCCTCTGAGGATTGCTTGTGGGTATTGGCTTCTGATTCTGAGGCTGAGGTTGGGTTTGGTTTGGCTCACTGAGCAGACACGGGGCTGGGGAGTGAGGGTCCCTGGGGATGTCTGCCCTGGTCCCTGTGGTTGGATGGCATTCCAGAAGAAGACTTGCCCCTCCAGTTTGGGACCCGGGGGGGGTGGGGGAGGGGTCCTGTGACCACACAGTCTGCAGAACACAGATTCTCCCCAGCCCCTATCCCGGTCAGAGAGAACTGGACTCTGGAATTATTAGACCACATCTACGGGTGGCATCACCCCGAGTGCAGCCTGCAGGCAGGTGGGGGCTTGAGGTGGGGGATGGGGGGGTTATCAGGGAACCTCACCTGTGGGTGCTGTCTAGGACAAGGGTGCTGAGGGGATTGGTCTGAAGACCCGTGGCTCATGCTGAGGCTCCTGCTCCTGCACACCGTGAGAGGACCCTGGGGACTGCGAATGCTGTGGCTCTGGCAGGCCCCACCTCTCTCTGGGCTCTGGTGTGGCCTTTGGGAGTGGCCCTGGAGAAGGGACCCCACCCCTGTGTGCCACAGCCTCACCCTGGCTTCAGCGGAGCCCCCGAGGTTGGCAGTGGAGTGCTGCTGCAGGGGCTGGGCAGACACAAAGCACTGACTGGGCTCAGGGGCACCTCGAGGGGTGCAGGGGAGGAAGCAGCACAGGATCTGGGAGTCCCGGGCCTCTGGCTGCTCACGGGCTCTGCCCACAGCGACCGTGCGCGTGCTCCTCTGCTCTGTAATGGCGGAGCTTTTGGCAGCAGACTGCCAGGGCTGGTCTGCCAAAGGAGCCTCACAACCTTTCCAAGAGCAAAGAAGTTGAACTCACTCCTGGGTTTGCAACCCCCAGAGTCTCCTAATATCATCCACCAATCAAATACTCCCCCTGCCGTCGAGTTGACTCGAACTCATAGCGACCCTGTTTCGGGCATCCCAAGCTGCAGACAGCTTCCCCCTGCTGCAGGTGACTGGCAGGTGTGAACTGTCAACCTGCAGTTAGTACCCCAGGGTCGAACCGACTGTACCACCGAATGCAAGAATTCAATCATAGGAATGACAACTTCTTGGGAAGGGCTAGTGTTTATGCTTTCTTGCAAATGTGCCAGCCAGGAAGCACCCCGGAAGAGAGGAATTGTTGCTGTGAACACCCCTTATAGATGGAGAACCAGGGGGCTCTGAGAGACAAAACCAGAATGGGACTCCCAGGAGCAAGGCCAGGCTTAGGCAGGAAGCCCAGGTTTCCCAGGCTGCCCCGACTCTACCCCAGCAATTGTTCTGCACTGCTCAGGGTTGCCAGCCACCCTCTGGTCTGGCAGGGTGGGGTCTGGGGTCCTGTCCAGAATCCGGGGGAGCCCCCATCGTAGCTGTTCCTGAAGGCCAAGTTCTGGGGCAGTGTAGGGTGCTGTAAGTGTGGAGAGATGTCTTTCTCCCTGGGTGTTGGCTTCGTGGACCACAAAGTGCTTCCTATTTCACATGCCTCTGCAGCTTAGGTGTCTGCCATCGCCAATGCCAGTGGGGAGGAAGCAAGCACTCAGGGAGGCCAGGAATTCGGAGGACTAGTCTCTTCCCTGCAGGCCATGGCCAGGACACCAAGGGAGGGGCAGCCTCAGGCTGGATACTGAGCTCCTTCACAGGGCAGTGTGAGTGAGGGACCCGTTGGCCTGTGAAGGTGAATCCTGCTGCTTCCACTTCCTGGCTGTCCTCATTCTGGGCAACCCCCTTCATCTCCCCAGCGTTTTTGTTTACAGAATGGGGTTCGAATACTATATGCAAGACAGTTGAACAGATGCTATCTATTTGTATTTGCTGGATACATAAAATGCTTTGTATTTGTATTTGCTGAAGACACATAAAATGTATGGTAGGGGGATGGGGAGAGGGTTTCCAAAAGACCATGCACAGCTTCTATCACCTTCCAATTCTATGTTTCATGAACTCTTGAGTCCCCATTGTTAGTGTCTATCCCACAAAGTACATGACACAAGGCAGGCTGAACTATATATAAAGGCACCAGGAAGGGCCCATGTGGCACAGTGGTGCTAGCAAGGCCAGCAGTTCAAACACCTCATCCCCCTCAGCAGGAGAGAGACAGGACCGTCTGCTCCTTAAGTCCTGCCTGCCCTAGAAACCCCTGTGTCTGAAGAGAGGCAGTTAGTCATAATCAACACAATGACTAGAATCAGTGTTGGTTTTAGGGCCCCACACAAAGGCTGAGGGGACACAGAGGGAAGGTCTGTCCCCAGGGGTGTTGGATTGCTTCCCAGAGCAGGTCACCTTTGCACTGGCCTTGAAGGACAGAAGGTGTTCCCTGTGAGAGCAGCCAGTGGGGGAAAGAGCTGCTCCAGCGAAGAGGGGACTGGGAGTGGCTGAGCTACCAGGACTCACCAGCAAGAGGCTGGAGCAAGCCTGTCTTTCTAGGCAGTCTGTTGCTCACCTAGGGCCGGCTGCAACGTCCCGGACTCTAGGCTTGGTGCCAGCAAGAAGGTCCCTGCTTCCCACGCGTTAGCTATCTATCTCCCCATCCCAAGTCACCCTGGAGTGTCTCCTGGCGAGACACACTAAGACTACAGAGAGAACAAGGAGGAGGACCAGGCAGATTTGGTGTTAAATCCTGCCTTTGTCATTCCTGGGAATGTGGCTTGGGCAAGCTCCACCAGCTGGATTTCCATCTGCCCAGGGGAGTGAGTTTGCTTGCCCTGCTGATGGTCCTGAAGGGTAGGCTGGGAGGTAGAGATTTGACTGGAAGAGGCTTTGGCCTTGAGCTGCTGGAGTTCAGGAGTGAGTGTGCACCTAGACCATTCTAATTTTCTTTTTTGGCATCACTGCTCTCTGGTGGTGGGAGTAGGAGGCCCAGCCCCACTGCTGGAATTGAACCTCCATCCCAGTGGGCCGCAGTCCCGTACACAACCACTACACCACTGGGGCTCAGCCCCCATTCTAATTTTCACAATTGTAAAATGACTCAGGTCTGAAGAAGATGTGGAGTTATTTTGTTTTTTCCCTTCTTCTGAAATGTATCTGTTGTTGAAAATACACACAGTTTAAGGTTAGGGTTAGGGTTAAAAAAAAGAAAAATTGAAAAAAAAAGAGAAGAAAATACACAGCAGAACCCACACTCATGTAATAATTTCTACATGGACAATTAACTTGTGGCATTGATCAATGACTGTGCAGTCTTCCTCAGCCTCCTTTGGGGTTGGTCCCCTCCTCATAAGCCCCCATAACCTCCCAGGTTCCTGTGTCATCCTTTGAATCCTTAGGGTCCATCTGATCACACACAGGTAGAGCTCAAAACAGTATAATGCTTGAGGTAGGCATAGTTTTACTACTTAGATTAGGCTGTCGTTGCATTTAAAGACGGTATATTAGCTTTAAGGTTTTTTTTGGGGGGGCATCACTGCCCTCTGGTGGTAGTGGGAGCTACCCAGCGGTGCTCCTGAGAGCCGCCACTGGATTTGAACCGCCAAGCCCGCGGGCTGCATCCCACACTCAACCACTTATGCCACCGGGGCTCAGCCCAAGTTTTAAGGTTTAATGATTCTCTTAGAATTATAGTTTCAGAGACTCATTTAGTCCCTATGCCTTCAGGAAATCTGATGTCTGTAAGAACTTGAAATTCTGTGTTGCACCCACTGACCCCCCTCACTGCTGACCAGGATCCTTCTACATCATTTTTGCTTAAACTGGGCACTGTCTACTTCCTCAGGTCTCATAGAAAAACAGGCTATTAGCCACACATTGGGGGGTCCTCCTTAGATTCCTGGTGTTCCTTTTTCCTCTGTCGTTCCAGGTGAACCACGTGTTCTGCCTCAGATGACCCCTTGCAAGCTTTTAAGCCCTCAGACTTGACAGGACAAGCTAGGAGGTAGAACAGAAGCATTAAGCGTGTCCTTGGCCTGACTGAGTAAACTGGGAAGCCCCAGAAAACCGTGATCAGATGCCGCCAAACCCAGGAACCAAACCTCAGGAAGTATTTTTTTTTTTCTGCACACAAGCAGCTATTCTTTTTCTCTGCCGTGGTCGTAAATGTATCCGTCACACACTTTTGTCCATTCAACTCTTTGAAGGTGTGCCACTATCGACAGCAACGCAAACAGTTGACTGTGCGGCCCTCCCTTCACACCGTTTTCCCTTCCTGTTAACCCCCTATTCTTCACTCTGTCGTGACCCTGCTAATCCCCAATGAACTTGTTCTCTACGCCTTTGCCTTTGCTTGTCTTTGTATGGGAGGGCCGCTTTACGATGCCTGTCCTTCCTGATGGGCATGTTTCACTCAGCATCATCTCTTCAAGGCCCAGCCCTGCGGCAGCATTTTCCAAGACTTCCCCTTACCTGCTGGCTTCGTAGTAGTCCACCCTCGGGAGATGCCTCAGTTTGTTTAGCCGTTCACCTGTGCTTGGGTATGGAGGTTGTTGCCCTCCCCACCCCCCCAGCTATGGTGTCAGGAATACTGATGGGAAGAAGCAGTCTGAGTCTCTGCTCTCCAGTCTTGTAGATATGCAGCCAGAGTAGAATCGATGGCCTGGTGAATCAGATCGTTCATTCTGACTGCTATTGTTTGAGGAACTGCTACACTGTTGCCCACAAGGGATCTATCCTTGTGCTTTCCCACCAAGTAGGGACAAAACACAGCTCCAGGATCCCCTCATCCTCGCCAGCGCTGGTTACTGCCAGCTTCCTTTTGTTTTAGGGTTCCCGTCAAAGCTGAGCCCCGGTGGCGTAGTGGTTGTGCGCGGGACACCGGGATTGCGGCCCACTGGGACGGAGGTTCAATTCCAGCAGTGGGGCTGGGCTTCCTACTCCCATCACTAGAGAGCAGTGATGCCCCCCCCCCCAAAAAAAAGATGTTTTCCAGAAATGGTCTTTTCATTTTTTTTTTTTTTGGGGGGGGGGGGCGGAATCACTGCCCTCTGGTGGGAGTAGGAGGCCCAGCCTTGCTCCTGGAGAGCGCTGCTGGATTTGAACCTCTGACGCAGTGGGCTGCAGTCCCCCGCACAACCAGTACACCACCGGGGCTCAACCCTTTTCCATTTTTTTATTAGCTAGAAGGCTTTGGATGAACAAAAATTTTAAAGAATATTAAAATATTTGACAAGGTCCCCCTTGATGTAGGATGCCTTTTGCTGTGTGTACTTCTGTTCTTATCGTTGATCTCCCCGTGAGCGCGCGTGTGTGTGTGTGTGTGTGCGTGTGTGTGTGTTATAGCCTCCTCCACGTCCGTCGGCCGTTGGACGTCACAGATGCAGCCAGCTGTGCACTGTGGTGACGAGGAGAAGCAGGGTGGTGACGATCGGTGGGGGCGGAGTTGTCTCCGAGCCCTGCCAGCAAGAAACCAGGGTGGCAGGCCCAGCAGTGTGGTCTGAGGGCTGGAGGGGCCCCTGCCTCCCCTGGCTGCTCAGGCTGCCTGGCTGCAGCTGGGTCAGCTGCTTTTCCTGTTTGACGAGGGGTGAGCCACATGCTGTGCTGGTGCCAGGGGGCCTGTCTCTGATGGAATGTGGCAGGATATTTGGCATGGATTGGGTGTTCTTCCCCCCAGATCCTTCCCCCACCCCCTACACACACACAGCCACACAGACAGTTCTGGGTTTGGAGGCTGCAAAGCTCCCGGCGCTGTCACTTTGGCTGCTAGTGATTGATCGGACAGTCTTGCCTTGAAGGCTCCCGCCCGCTTGGTTCCAGCTGGGAGGCTGAATGGCTTTCCTCCCAAAGCTGCCAGGGTCCAGGCCTTCGCAGCCACATCCCCGCTTAGCAGAGACGGCCATTCCTCAAACGCACTTGGACAGGAGAGATTCTGAAGGGAGCCGCCCGCTGACTTTCTCACAGCCACGAGGAGCCAGCGGATGTACACAGACGAAATTGGGTTTTTACCCAAAGGCTCCGGGCTGGGGCTTGGAGACACAGCGTGGCAGGCGTTGGTGGGGAGCTGGATGGGGCGCAGGGAGGGCGGAGGTTGGCGTGTGATCTGCTGACCCTGGGCCAGCAGTCCTTCCACGGGGGAAAGACAAGGATGTCCACTTCTGACAAGCAGGGTCGTTCCCAGAGCAGCCATCTAGGCGAGGAGCAGACTAAGCCCACATAGAAGACGTGCACCGACTTGTGCGGTTCAAAGACGCCAATGGCAGCCTTCAGATACGGTGAAGAGGAAAGCATCAAAGCAAAAATTATGGACAATTTGGAGAGGCGGCAGAGGACAGTGGGAGCCCCAAACCTATCTGCAGAGCATCTGCTCAGATCCACTCTTGCAGGAGTGCCCATCAGCCTTACCACCAGGCAGAGCCCAGCGCAGCCTTGATCGTGCTGGATGGAGCTTGACACGTGGCCAGTTGACCAACCTAGAGACCTCCCTCTACGACCTGAATTTGCCCTGGGTGCAAGTTTTCCTTAGTTGTTTCATGACAGAAATTTCTTCCCTGACAGAAATTTCTTCCCTGGCTTTTTTAATTTTGACCACGGTGGGGGGAGGGGGGGAGGGTCTTCTCCCTTTTACACATTGTTATTTATTTTTATTTTTTTTTTATTTAGGCATCATTGCCCTCTGGTGGGAGTGGGAAGCCCAGCCTTGCTGCTGCTGGATTTGAACTGCCAAGCCAGTCAGCTGCAGTCCCGCACTCAACCACTACGCCACTGGGGCTCCGCCCCTACCCATTGTTATTTTTATACTCATATGACCTTATGCTTTGTCTATCTACTAGTTCCATCTGATTTGGTTTCCATTTCCTTCTCTTGGGTTTCCCAGCTGTGAAACCCGGGAGTGGATGGATGGCGAGGGTAACTGATACACAGTGCTATAGGGGGGGATGCAGCGCTGGGGGATGGGCAGGGGATTTGGGCAGTAAATAAATGAAGGCGGGAGAGGGGAGGAGCACTAGAAATGATCCTGATTGCACAACTCAGTTTGAAGGGGGGCAAGGGGAGGCTAAAAGATAGATGTGGTGGTGTTAGTCTGGGTTGACTAGAGAAACAAATTCATAGACACTCCTTTGTGTGTAAGAGAGAACTTTACAGCAAAGAGCAATTGTAAGTTAAGAAAACAGCCCAGTCCTGTCCAGATCAAGTCCGTGAGTCTGATATTACCCTCAATGACGTGATACTAGTCCATAAATTACTCTTCGCAGCCATGCAACGATGTTGAATACAGGAAGATCACAAGCCAGTGGGTGGAGAGTCTTGTGGATCCGGTGGTAGTGGAAGCAGTTCAGCACTGATAAGGGCCTCCACATGACTCCACTAGCTCCTGGGTTCTGACTTTATGAGCTTACCCTAAAGTGACCAGATGTCCTGCTCTTGGTGGGACAGCCCTGATCTTAAAACAATTTGTCCCACATCCTTCTGCATTATTAGAAGTCCTAATTTTTGGAAAGAATGCAGGACAAGCTAGGGGACAGTGGGAGAACGGGAAGGGAATAGACCCTGTCTACCCGCGCCCCCCACCCCCACCCCATCAATGGTGTCCCAACTTACCAATGTTAAAATCTGGTCACTTTAGCTTAGTCCCATGTGTAAAGTGACCAGACGTCGTGCTTTTCAACAATTTTACAATTCCCGCGGCATCTTAAAATTAAAATAAATATATTACAATACTATTTTTGCATTTTATGAAAAATTTTGTTGCTCCATATAGACCAAAATTTTAATCAAGAACACTGTCCCCTCCCGCCCCAGGTCAATTTTATGCCCTACATAAAATCTCGTTACTTTACTTGACTTTACCCATGTGGCTGTCAGCAGGAATACCTCACCAGGAGTCACAGCAGAGACAGTCAGTGTGTATCTAGCCTCCAGGAAGCTCTCTCTCCCTGGCGCCTCCGAATGAGGTCATTAAGCTGCGACCTGATTGACAGGCTAGACTCCACCCCTTCATAAATTGACATCAGATTATGTAAGTGACACCCGGTGATTGTAAGCACTCCCCTTGATAGGATTTCTGTGATATGTGAATTATGTGCCAACAAAATTGCTCCGGGGGAAAAAAGAGTTCTGCTCTCAGAAACCCACAGAGGCAGTTCCACCTGATCCTTCAGGGTGGCCATGGGTTGGAACAACTCCTGTCCTTCAGTGTGGTGCTGGGGTTGGGGAGGGTGGGGAAGGGGAGGATGTGCTGAGGATCCAGCTGTGGGTCAAAGTGCTGCCTCCACCTCACTCTCTGGGACATGAGCGCTCAAGCCTCAGGAGCCCAGTTTTGTGCTTCAGTCTGACAATGGTGCAGTGAAGCCCTTAGCAGGAGTCCAGTTGTAAATGTGTGGGTGATGAGGCCTCGCTGTGAGGGGCTCCAGAAAAGGGCACTGGAAGATGGTGTGTGGAGAATTGTGGGCGCTCAAGGAGGCCTTGCTGACAGGGTAGGGAGACTCGTGGGCCCTTGAGGAGACCTGGCTCAGGCCTTTGGAGGAGACTGAATGTCAGGCTTGGGCTCACCCTTGTTTCCAGGAAACAAGATCTTGTTTTCCTAGGAACGTTCCACTAGAGAAAGAGAGGAGCTACACCCTAAGGAGATTTCAGCCTGCATTGGGTGTATCCCAAACACCAGTTTAAAAGCTTCTGGATTTTTTCATGGCATTTAATCACCGTGGACATAATGGTGTGAGGAAGCATGCAGGGTTCCCTCCCGGTTTGACGCCCTGAGAGAAGGGCCAGCCTGCAGCAGAGCTCGGCCAGAGTACAGTCCGCTGCCTCCCCGCTCTCTGTGTTTTAAGCTGCCTGCGGGGGCTCCAGGATCCTGGGGTGTGGGGGTCCTGGTGTGTTGTCTTGCCCTGAGAGCAGCCCTTCACTCACAGAGGGAGATCCAGTGTGATGCCATCCATCCTGTCCCAGTGGACACCTTCTGAGACACTGTCATGTAATGCCACTCTCACTCACCAACGTCCTCCAAGGGAAGCATGCTTCTGTCTCCAAATGGACAAAACTAAGGTTCAAAGAAATGATACAAGCCACAGGGCTTTTATATGTTGTCACATGGCTGGTAAATGACAACGCTGGGATTCGAACCCCGTCTGATGCTCGGGCCGCATTCCTAGCCGTTGTGTATCTGTCTGGAGCTCAACTGGTCCCGCTGTCTGCCTTCCCCGGGGGTAGACGTATGCTGATCCCCGTTTTACACACGGAGAACACTAAGGTCCAGAGGAGGGAGTTTTCTGGAGAGCAGAGCCACGATTGTGTCATCTGTCCATGACAGGTTGTGGTAAGCCTTCCTCCATCCCAATGCTAACCTCTTCTTCTTCCTGTCGCCCAGTTTTCCAGGTGATTTCTCCACAGACAGATTGAAGCAGTGTGGTGAGAGGTTACTGGCCAGACGCACACTTCCCGATCTTAGACGAGAACCGTACAGGATACCTTTGTCTGTTTTGACCGAGTGCCTCTTGGCCTGTGTCCAGGTTCTGTTTGCGCACAATTAAACATCCTGGAAATCCCGCTCTTTACAGTGTTCTCCATCATTTGTTATGAACCACACAGACAAATGCCTTTGCATCGTCTATAAAGCATGTGGCTTTTACAAGTAGTAAAATGCTCAGGCCCCATTCCTAGCCATCGTGTATCTGGCTTTTGAAGGGACCTGGAGAACTGCTGGTCCCATCTTTCTGGAATGCCCTGCACTGAGCCCAGATCTGTCCGCTAGCAGCGGTGGTGCTATCTCTTATTGGACGTAAAGGTTGCAGAGGACGGCTCACCTCTGTCACCTTGGGTCACTGTGTTGGACTCAACTGCATTGTGTCTACTAGTCACCCCAGCATCTGATAGTCTCTGTTGGCATCATGGAACGTATCATCACCCTTAAGGAAAAAGAGGGGTTGCAGTGAGGAGATGAGCCAGTCAAGGTACAGTGTAGCAACAATGAACTATGCAACTGTCCTCTAGTTCTTAAATGCTTCCTGCCACCCACTATCACGATCCCAATTCTACCTGACAAACCCAGCAAGGCCAGGGGATGGACACTGGAGCCGGAAACGGGGAATTCAGGACATATGATCCTTTCAGGACCAAGGATGAGAGTGGTGATGGCAGGAGGGTAGAGGGAAGGGGGAGTCGAAAGAGGGAACCTATCGTAGGGATCAACATATGACCTCCTATTTGGGGTACAGACAATGGAGAAGTACGTGAAGGGACACATCGGACAATGTACGCTGACAAAATAATGACAATCTGTAAATTGTTAAGGGTTCATGGGGGAGGGGTGGGTTGGGAGAGGGAATATGGGGAGCTGGTACCGGGGGCAACAAATGTGCAAATGTGGCCTGCATGCAATCAACATATGTATTGATCGTGATGGGAGTTGTTTGAGCCCCCAATAAAATGATTTATTTGAAAAAAGAAAAAGAGACCAAACTGTGGTCACCAGGCATTCTGTATCTGCGGTCTTGTATTCAGCTCTAGATCACAAAGAGCCCGGACCACACATTCCCCACATCCGACCACCCAGGCCACTGTTTATTTGGAGAATCTGTGGAGCATGTGGGTTGTCTGCGGTGTATTTATTTGTGTAAGCATGCAACTGGCAAACAACGGAGGTTGACAGCTCCATGTTGTGCTCCATGGACTCTTGCAAGTATCTTTCAAAGATTGCAACCAAGACAAAAGATGTATGGCACCAGCCCTGCACTGCAACACGAGACATCCCCGCAGATCAGCATCCACGCCAATGCGGTGGGCTGGCTTGTGGTGCTTCGGTTCCCAGGGTCAGGGAGGTGTTTTTCTATGGATCATCTTTATCAATTTCACAACTCCATGAGTCGGGATCATTACGGCTCCTCTTTGCCATCCCCTTTGGCCAGTTTTAAATTTGTTCCAGTTTTTAATCTTTTTTTTTTTTTGGCATCACTGCCCTCAGGTGGTGGGAGTAGGAGGCCCAGCCTTTGCTCTGTGGAGCTGGAATCGAACCTCCATCCCAGTGGACCGCAGTCCCGCGCACAACCACTACGCCACCGGGGCTCAGCCCCCAGTTTTTAATCTTTTCTGCTTTCTTTGAGAGTGAGGTTTTTCTCTGTGTATTATTTTGTCATCGTTGTTGACCCTCCCCCCTTTTCTTTTGTTTCTGTGTCTTTCTGTATAGGAAATCTAGAACGAGTGGAACTCTAGTGACAACAGTTACAGTGGTGGTTTCCCAGGGGCAGGGCCGGAGTGACCCTACAGGACAGAGTAGAACTGTCCCCGAGGGTTTCTTTATGGGGTAGACTTCCACATCTTTCTCCCCGGGGAGAAGCTAGTGGATTACCTGTCATCATCACTATGGCGCCAGGGCTCAGGGTTGCCCGATGTCAGAGAGTTTGGTTTCGGACGTTAGGAGCCCTACTTGTGTCCTGGTCACTTTGTCTGCCATCTAAAGAGTTACAGCCTCGGAAACCACAGGGGTCTCTCTGAGTCTGCAGCGACTCGATGGCAGTGAGACCAGGAAGGAGTACCCGAAGGAAGAAAACGTTCTACAGTGGATTGTGGTGGTGATTGCCCACCTCTTCTTCAATGATCGAGCCATTGCGTTGGGTACTAGGTGACTATATGCCAATGAAATGATTTCTAAAAACATGCAAAGTTTTTCTTACTGGTCCAAGGTCACCGGGCCATTGCTGGGCACAGAGGAGAGTCTGGCCCTGGTAGCCTGTCGGGCTCTCTCTGGGCACCGGCTCACCTTCAGATGGCAAGGTGGGGGTCGCCCTCTCTCGGAGCACACAGGGAACTATTCCAGTGAACAAGCAAACACTAGGAAAGCTGCCACGCTGGCGATAAGCTTTCATTTTGCATGTCAATAACATAGGGAAGTTTCTCATTTCAAATAATTAGGCTTATAGCTTTATGGTTTCTTCCGTAACATTTAGAAAGTCCTTCCATACTCCATGGCTTGCTAAATAGCCCACTTAGATGTTCTTTTGCTTACACTAATGGCTTCTTTATAAAAAAAAATTAAAAAATGAACTCTTTGATACTGCCCAATTTATTGTTCATCAAGGAATCCCTAATGGTGAATCATCGTCCCAACACCACGGGCTGCATCACCCGTTCATTCCTGCACGTAGTCGAAGTGCTGGGTACGGCCGCCTGCTCCTGCACCTCCTGCGCTGTTCCATTGGCCTGCCTGAGAGTTCCTGGGCCACTGACTCGCTATGTACACCCCATCCGCTTTCTGTTACCCTGTGACGTCCAAAGAGGGTGAGTCCCACCCCATCCCCACACTCCTCTCCTCAAGGATTTTCTTAACTACCTTTACCTGCTTATACTTACACCAGAACTGGGGGATTCTTTTGTTGCATTCTAAAAATATTGTCGTCTTTGTAAGATTGACATTCGGGCTGGAATTTGCTTGCCCAGGAACAACTATCTTGTTTACTGTCTTGAGCTTTCACAGTTGGGAACAGGTACAGGTTAAAAAAAATTTTCTTTAAGCCAACTCACGTCAGCAGCCACATCCACAGTGCTCGATGTCTTTGTGATCCTTGTGAGTGACACCCCTTTGCCACATTCATTCAGTGTTTTCCACCACATCATTTCTGATCGATTGCAAGTGATTGAGTTCTGAGTCTTCCGTGTGTAAAGGACCAGCCCACTGAGCCTTCCCGTCGATTGTAGTGGTTTCCTATGGACTTTCCAGGGAGACAACCATCATATTTGCAGACTGACCAGTCTGCCCCTCCTCTCCCGTGTCTTTATCCACAGTGGGCATTGTTGTCTCGGAGAGGGGGCTGTGTCAGAGTCCCGAGCCTGGCATCCTTGTCAGCTCTGGGGCTGCCTAGGAGTGACTGGGGCTCCCTGCTGCTGCGATTGGTGACAGAGGCATCATGGAGAGAGCCTCTTTCTCTGGATGATGAAGGTTTCCTTTGAGTTGATCAGGAATGAGGGCTGAATTTTATGAAATGCTCTTTCCCCATCTCTTATTAGAGCTCTTTGCATTCCACAGAGAGATGCTTTGGCAGACAGATGACTTTCATATCTGAAATACTTCAAGGATCAGGGAATTACTTCAGGAATGTCTGCTGTCCTGCGAAAGGGTGCAGCCACTGTGGAAAGTGGCATGGCCTTCCTCAAAAAGCTGGACATAGAATTGTATGGTCCGGTAATCCCACTACTTGGTGTAGATTGGGGTACCCAATACGATCAATCATGATCAACCAAACTCTTAAGTCTAAGCCTAACAATCCTAACCCTAACCCTAACCCTAACTCTAAGCCTAACACCAACCCTCACCCTCACCCTCCTAACCCTAACCCAGCTATTATTTTAATGCCATGCAATCTACCCACATCGCGATAGATGTATTAAACACCCTTGGTGTAGATGCTAGAACAAACAAACACCAGGACATAAGTTGATAAATGCACACCTATGCTTCTTGCAAGGAGCTCTGATGGCCTGTAAGTTGGGCTGCTAACTGCAAGGTCAGTCTGCAGAAGAAAGATGGGACTTTCTATCCCCCATCAAGAGTTCCTGCCCCGAAAATTCACAGGGGGAGTGCTCACCTGTCCAACGGGGTCACTGTGAGTCTGCATCGACGCGATGGCGGTGAACTTCGTGTTCACTGGAGCACTAGTCACCATAGCGCAGAGAGGGAAGCAGTCCAATGACCGTCAGTGGGAGGATGGGTGAGCAGATGCTGGCACATACGTACAGCAGAGGACTGTGCAATGCTAAAGAAGAGCAACGAGCCTGTGAAGCACCATACCACGGATGGGTCCAGAGGACGTTATGCCAAACGCAGATCACAATGACAAAAATTACAATCATAAAAGGAGAACTATTGTATGAGACCACTGTGGTAAAAACATCAAGAAAAGATTTCCACACTAAAAGAAACGTTCTGGTGTTCCCAGGGTTGAAAAGAGAAAGGGAGGGTGCATTTCTGGCTACCCACATGTTAACTTGTGTGAAGGGGCGGGCAGTGGACGAGAGAGGTGGGTGCAGAGAGATGGGGACAGCTGTCACCTTTGCCGGGTGTGGCGAGCACACTTCTCCACCGGGTATGGTAATTCCGTGCAATGGAACTCACAGTGCACACAGGACTCATAGATAATACTCATTGGTTATGGGACTTACTAGGGAAATGAACAGGCAACCATTCAGGATGAGAAATGCCCAGAACACAGTTCTTCAGTCAGGATCACCTTTTGTCAGCCACGCCTTCAGGGATGCCTTTCAACCACAAAACTGGTTGGCCTTTCCACTGCTTGACCAGGTGACAAAGCTCTTTTAGCTCTGCCGCTCAATGACCCAAAGGCATGTCATTAAGTTAACAGCCTCGGCCCAAAGAAGCTCAGCTTTAACTCTGGGGAATCAGCATACCTGGCTCCCCTAAGTGCCTGGGGGGCATTAAGTCTATCAGCTAGCCTCCTGCTGGAAGACACTCAGCTTTCTTGCTTCCTGGGCCAGGAGTCCACTGTTCTGTCTCAAGCCCTTACTTCTGTTGCCTCTGGTGCTGCCCCTCTGCTGCCCGATTCTCCATGGCCTGAATCAAGGAGGTTTGGTACAGGAATCTTGGGTTCAAATGCCATGCTCTTGTCTTAGCATTCCTTTCTGGATAAAAGTGAGATCGTTTGGTAGGAATTGCACAGCCCACAGCTGGAAGCGCCAGATCAGATCATTCACCCTGCGGCAGCCGTGGAATCACCAGCCTTCGGGCTGGTAGTGGCAAGCCAATCAGGGACTCCGACCTAACACCTGGGGAAGTCACACTTCCAAAGCAGCCCAGAGTTTCATCTGCAGGAAGTGCTCAGTCCACAGACGCCCGTGTCAAGGCATGTTTATCAAGTCATGGGCATGGATTTTGTGGTGGTGGGTTGCGGTTAAGTTGCCTCCAACGCACTGCTAGCTGGTGTATCACAGGCAGGGTCATCGCCTGGCCTGTGCCTTCTTTATGAGTGTTGATGTGTCCCTGGTTGCCAATCCAAATGCCAACAGGGCCATCCATGGCAGAGTGTCCAGACTAAGCCTGCTTCTAAAAACCAGCCGGGAAAAGTGCTGGGGGCCACTGCGGAGCATGGCCTGCTGTCGTGCTGGCTTAAATGGTAGGGGAACGCTCATCAAGAGCCTGACCACAGCTTGGGGAGGGGCAGGGGAACTTCACTAATAAGGACACCTTATGAGGTGGCATTTCAGCCAGTTTCACAGATGAAATGAGTATCCTGTTTGCCTCATCCAGGAACTGAATTACAATGCCATAGACATTTAAATTGCGGGCCATAAAGAGCTTGTCAAGGGCTAATTGCCACCTTCCAAACTTGGTATTACCAACCTCTTGATTATGCCAGCTGCTGGGGTGGTAGGCAGTCTTTCCAGCAATGTACCTCGCACCTCACACCTCCCGTGGTAAAGGTGTGGCTGTGATCCAGGAGCGGATGGTTTGTTTGGGGAGTTAGACCTGCGTTCTAAGTAAATAAGTAGTCTGGGCGCCAGGAAGTGGTTGGACGTTTCCCGGGGAGAGCACCAGTGGATTTGGCTAAACGCAGGTTGTTCTAAAGCCATCTGGGTGCACACAGCGCAATCAGGGGGAAATCAGGTTCAACAGGAGGAGCTGGCAACCGCAGATGCTCCTAATGATGGGACTACCTAGGGATTTGGGGTGCTGTGGAGTTGTCTACCAAGCAGTAAACACCTGCCATGTGCCAAAGGAGCCCTGGGGTGGAGGGGTTACACATTGGGAGGCCATCTTCAAGGTCAGCAGTTCAAGACCACCAGCTCCTTGGAGAAAGAGGAGCAGCAATTCCTGTGAAGAGCGACTTGCTCAGACGCCTGCAGGGGCAATTCTGCTCTGCCCGACTCGAGGGCAGTGCCTTTGGTTTCAGACCGGGTGCCAAAAGAGTGCAGGTGGTGCTAAGCAGGTGAGCCTGGACTGCTTACCTGCGAGATTGGCAGTTCAAACCCCCCAGTCCCTTCTGGGGGGGAAGGCTGAACCTGTCTGCTCCTGTGAAGACAAATAGCCTTGAAAACCTCTCTAGCAGCGGTTCTCAGCCTGTGGGTCGCGACAGGAGGCATTGGGAGTCCAACGACCCTTTCACAGGGGTCACCCGATTCATAACAGCAGCAAAAGCAGAGCTAGGAAGTAGCAATGAAAATAATTTTATGGTGGGGGAGGGGTTTCACCGCAACATGAGGACCTTTATGAAAGGGTCACGGCATCAGGAAGGTGGAGAAGCACTGCTCTAGATGGTAGGTCTTTATGAGTCAGAACGGCTCAATGGTCATGGGTTTGGCTTTGGTTTCCTGAGTTTGGTTTCCTGGGAATCACAGTGAAGAAGGATTCTGTTCCCAGAGAACCTTCTGGTGGGAGAGACAGGCAGCGTGTCTACAGAAACACCACATCTAGGTCGGAAGCAGCCCACCAGGTAATGGTGAGAGCGATGAAAGAAAACCACAGCAATGCCAGGGAGTGAGTGGTGCCGATTTAGGGATGAACAAGTTCCACATTGTCGTCCGGAGAAGGCCTCTCTCAAACGGATGGCCTTTGTGTGAGCTTGATGGAGGCAGAAAGAGCCCTTGTGAAGGTCACAACCAGTGGGAGATACCAACAGGCGGGCCTGAGCCAGTGAGGGCTTGAGGGAGTGTTCGGAGGAAGGAAGGAGGAGACGGGCTGGGCCGAATGTGATGGGTGAGGAAAAGGGACCTCACACTCCTGGGACAGCCAGGATTTTGAACAGGGAGGAGATACTAGACAGCCTGTACTTGAAGGGTGCTTTCCAAATCTGTGTCTTTCAAGTATTTGTGGTTCATTTCTCAAACTCTCTCTCTCTCTCTCTTTCTCTCAAACACACACACACACACACACTCTCTCTCTCAAACACACACATACACACTCTCTCTTCTCTCTCTCTCTCTCTCTCTCTCTCTCTCTCACACACACACACACCCTCACACCCAGCAGGTATAATTGGCAGAGAATTAAAATGCTAACAAACAGAAATCATAGCCAACAGCCACCACACAACCGAGGAAGGAATTCTGAAAAACCAGCAAATGGACTTGAGCCCTTGGGCGATGTTGGGAATGTGTCCCAGGAGGCCCGGAGTCATTACTGTGTGAAAAGGTAGTGCCCGGACTCTTCGTCCAGGGCAGGGCTGTTGTCTGTAGCCCGCCTGCAGTCCTCCCTGCCGTCGAGAGTGGGCTCTGCAGGCAGACAAGGAGCTCAGACCAGCTTCCTGTGGCTGACATGGCCACCCCAAGTGGGGGCCGGGGCAGCTTCAGAACGTGCAGTGCTGCCCTTGTTTTATAGGCCTGCTGGAGCACTGGTTAAAGTGCTCATCTACGAACTGAAAAATGCTTCCAGCTGTTCCTTGGTCTGCTTCCAAAATGATTTTACAGCCTTGAGAACCCAGTGTGGGCAAATCTGCTCTGCCAGCCAATCACATGATCAATGGGGAGCAGCTGCATGGCCACCTCGGTCCCAGAGCACCCATCCCATGATAGTCTTAGGTTTAGAACCCATCCTACTGTGGTCTAATGTGATTAACATCGTAAAAGAAACTTCATTCCAAACTGGGCTGTGCTCCCAGGCACAGGCATGAAGATTGTCACCTCTCTTTTGGGGTGGGGGCACTCTCCAATCCCTACCATGCACCTGGCCCAATGACTGGCTGATGGAGAGGAGGGTGAAGGATGATGTAATAGCCCTCCTGGCTCTCCTGCTTGGGAGTGCCCTTTGTCTTTCAGAGGCCTTGACAAATCAAACCCAACTCCCTGTCATCGAGTAACTTCTGACCCCTAGAGAGTCCACGGGGCGGGGCAGACCTACCCCTGTGGGTTTCTGAGATGGTAACTCTTTATGAGAATTGAAGTCCAAAGCTGCGTCTCCTCCCCAGAAGCCCCCGGCTCTCCTACTACCCGGATGGCCTGGACGAAACTCGTAAGCGCGGCGAAGTTCAGAACACACGGGCTGAGCGATGTGTCTGTATTCCAGCCCCCAGACATTTAGGAGGCGACCTGTGGGCTCCATGTACATAACTCTGGTTGGAGGTGTCCGCCCCCCTGCTGAGAATTTGCGTTCCCACCCCAGACGTGCTGAATCAGAATCTGCCTTTCAGCAAGACTGACTCAGGATATCTGGGGTGGGAAGAGAAATCCTCCAAAGGATTTGAACTCCAAAGGAACGAACTGCCTTGCAGCCCGGTGATTAAGCCCCTGAGTGAAAGGATGAAAAGCTGGAGAGTCACGCCCAAGATTGGGAGTGTCGTGGCTACAAGCTGGGCTGCTGACTGCAAGGTCAGTAGTTGGAAACGACCAGTCACTCCCTGGGAGCGACTACTACTCCCTACTCCTGCCAAGACTTACTTTCTGGGAAACTCACAGGGGCAGTGCTCCCCTGCCCTGTAGACCTGCTGTTCATTGGCGTTGACGTGAGGTCAGTGAGTTTGTTTTTTGAGCTTCCAAGAGGACTGACATCTCAGCGCAGACGAAGCTGCTGCCCTAATAGAATTTACTCTGATCATTTAAACCGATAATGTGCTATAGCCGAATTGTCTAGTGGAGTACCTTACTAGTCTCCCGTAGCTACTGAGCACTGGAAATGCAGCTAGGGCAGCAGCAGAACGGCACATTCTAAGGAAAAGTGAAGAATCGTCGGTCTTGAACCATCTTGCTCGGCCCGGGGAAGCAAGTCTGCCTTCACCGTCATGCTGGGGCTTCATCCTGCATCACCTCGTAGACAGAACACACACCATGGAGTCATTTAGGAACCCGGACTTACGTTAACACCCCATTGGGTGCGTCATCTCCCATAAAATACGTGACCCAAAGCGACCGAGGTGGGAGAGGACGGAGACCTCTCCCCTGTACACCAAGCCAAGCTCACTGCCATCTCATCTCATGGCGATGCTACTGGACAGGGCGGAAGGTCCCTGTGGGGTTCCGAGATTGTCCCGCTTTGTGGGAATAGAAAGCTCCATCTTTCCCCCCCAGAGTGGCTGGTGGCTTTGAACTGCTGACTGTGCAGTTGACAGCCCTCCTTGTAACCACTATACTCCCTGGGCACCTTCTTTGTCGGCTGAACAGTAACGTGGAGAGGGACGTCTCCATCTCAGAATCAAGAAAATACGGAGTCTGTAATGAGGACAGAAGGAATCCAAAAATCCAAACCCATTGCTATGGGCTCAAGGCCATCCCGACTCATGGTTCCGCATCTGGGTCCGAGTAGAACTCTGCCTTATAGGATTTTCAACAGCTGGCATGGACTGGAAGTAGGTCACCAGACCCCTTTCTTCCTAGATTGTTCGGGGTGGATTTGAGCAGCCTGGCAGCGAGTTATCAAGCCTTTCACCAGGCACATGACTCAAGGGCTCCAAGGAGAAATGTGAGAAAGGTCTCCTTCTGGTAACCAGGGCCAGCAGGCACTATGGAAACACAAGCAAACAAAACTAGACGAGGACCACAGACGGCATTAAGCAATAGACTCCAGGCAAAAGCATTAGGCCAAAGAGCACACATGCCTCTCATAACTCTTGAGAAGGAAGTGCAGGCCAAGTAATGAAGACTGAGATCAAGATGTGATTCACCATTCAAGATTAAAGCAGATCTTAGCGAGGAGCTGCTTGTCTCTGAGAGAAGCAGATTGAGGGAGAACGTTGCTGCTTTTAAGGATTGTCTTGGGTGCTTCTCTTTCCGCAGAGAACACACACCAAATCCAAACCCATTGCCCCAAGTTGATGGCGACTTAGAGATACCAAAGGACCGTGTGGAACTGCTCCCAGATTGTTTCTGGGCTGTCACTCTTTAGTGAAGCAGACAGCCTCATCTTTGTCTTGTGCCGAAACCGGGGCATTCGAACTGTGTTTGAAGTTTGGGCTAGCCATTGAGCACTTAACCACTGCACTGCCATGGCTCCGCGATGAACCCGGCAACGAGGGGGGGGGGGGAATCAAAGCGAAATACACAAGGAATTAAATATCTTAGAAAGAAATGCAAAATCACCAATACTTATAAGGAAGCGTTTGGTGTTTCGATATGGGAACCTTTGTTTCTCTAGAAAGGACGAGGTGCCGTCATTCAATTCGTGCCCTGAAGAGCTGAAATAAAATGAGGTGTAACAGAGCATGGGAAAACTGGGGCTGTGGCCAGCACCCCTTGGTTTTGCTAGAATGCCCCGCTCAACAAGAAAGCCCTTGCTTGACTGATGCCCCCACTCAGACTTCAGCCGCTCTCTCTGAAGGTCAGAAGGAGGAGGCTAGTGATGGCTTGTGCAAGGATGCAGACTGCTGGACCGCCAGCCACCGCAGAGCCCGTCTCTGGGCTTCAACCTGGCTCATCCTGGCTCAGCCCTGCTGGGGATTTGTATTTCTACCCTATATATAGAGCCCCTAAGACCCCCCCCCCTGGTGGGGCAGAGTGAATCTGTGATGGAAAACCTGGCTAACAGGAGGCAGCTGGATGCTGGGCTCTGGAGTTTGTGGTGGGGACAGACAGCTGCTTGGTTCAGGATGGCAGGTGCAAACTGAGCTTCTTGGGCTGTAGTCAACCTCAAAAATAGGTTTTGTTTGTCCCACAAGGTACTATTTTAAAAAAAAACAGCCATTTAAGATTTGTTTCATTTTTTAATGTTTCCTGCTTTTGTTTGATGGAGGTTTTCCCCTCTGTTACTTTGTAATTCTTGTCAGCTTCTATCGGTTTATTTCTGTATGCTTTTCTGTCTATGAAGTCCAGGGGCGGTCACTCTATAGAGATAGTACCTGGGTGATTGGTGTCTTGGGGATGTGGCAGGGAAAGTTAGGGGGAAAAGGAGTACTACTAACTGTGAGTATCAGAAGAAAATGTTCCAAAATTGAATGTAGTGGTGATGGTTGTACAACTCCTCTTGATATGATTGAATGATTGAATTGTACTAGCACATGATTTAGGTGCTAATAAAACCATTTTTAAAAAACGAACAAAAATGGAGCCAGCTCTTTAAAATCTAAATCCTGCTTTCTCTTTAAAAAAAAATCTTGTCAAACTGAGCCACCTTCTTGTGTGGTGTTGATCACCTGAAGCAGAATGGCCGCTGTCTGCTTAGGTAAGGCTCCCCCCCCTCCCCATGAGCCCTTAGATGACCCACCACCTCCCTGCACATTATGTTTTTCTTCTGCGGAGAAGCTACTTCTCCTGTGTCCCTATTAAAGCAGGAACCGCAGACTCTAAACCACCAGTATGTAAGGAAACTAGAGCCTGTGTCTTTCTTCTAAGTAGTAAAGATGGCTCATTCCTACAGGTGTGATGTGCACAGGGTGTTTCTGCCCAACATTTTGACCTGCCCAGCCTTTCTCAAGGCACTAAGCGATTGCAGGTGCCCAAGTCAGAGGCTCAGACATAAAGGGACACAATTACATGGGAGAAGGGTTGGCACAAAGACGAGGCCATAAAAAAGACCCACGTTCCCTCATTAGATCCAGGGTCCAGGTGCCAGCCAGCTCCGCTGACTATTCCGCTTTCCCTAAGCACTGCCACAGGACTCAGCATCCCCAGCAGCCCCCAAAGTCGCCTCTTGTACCCCCACCCTCCCACCCCCCGTGCTCTGTGTAGGGTAATATCTACCGCAAAAGACCTCATTAGAGTGCTCTGAAGCCAGGATGCTACTTTGAGGACGATGGTGCACCTGGCCCAAGCCGTGGTGTTTTCCATGACCTCATCTGCATGTGCAAGTTGGACACTGAAGAAGGACCATGGGAGAGGAATCATGTGTTTGAATTGTGGTGCTGGTGATGAATATTGAACGTGCCATGGACTGATCTTTGTCTGACAAACAAATCTGTCTTAGAAGAAGTACAGTCAGTGTGCCCCTTAGAGGCAAGGGTGACAAGACTTTGCCTCACAGATATTGGGCATGTTGTCGGGAAGGAAGAATCCCTGGAGAAAGGCGGGGTCACGGTGAAGAGGCAGGCCCTCAGTGAGGTGAAAGGACACGGATGAGGGGGAGCGGAGAGGGAGGGAAAATATGGGGAGCTGATACCAAGGGCCTAAGTAGAAAGAGGATGTTTCGAGAATGATGATGGCCACAAATGTGGTCTGCATACAATGGAGTTGTATAAGCCCCCAGTAAAATGATTTAAAAAAGGAAAAAAAGGACACGGAGGCTCTGGCACCGGAACAACTGTTTTGATGGCGCAGGTCCAGATTGCTATTGGTCAGAGTCCCCTTGATGACGCCTAGCAACAGCAGCTGCTCCCCGAAATGGCCATCACCTCAGTTCTGCTCTGGCAGTCCTCTCAGGTCCCTGTGCATCAGATTGATTCGAGAGCAGGAAATCATTTTACAGTTGAGAAATACGAAGCTCAACAAAGCTAAGCTCCTCTCTGAAGGTCATGGGATTCGTCAGCGGAAAGTCAGGATGGAAACCCCAAGGCCCGCCCGCCACTCATGAGTGTTCTGCCGTGCACAGCCCTCTGAAGCACCAAGGGAAACACTTTGAAACACATGAGTGAGCTCAGCTTCCTCTTCAGGAGAGTCTGTCTCGGTGAGGCTGAGGGGCGTCTGGACATCTCTGTTTTGGATGCAGCTTCCCAGGCCCCACATGCAGGGCCTCCTCCACGGAGACCCAGTGTGTGACATCTTGTTGATGGCGTGAGCACTGGCGTGGACTCACCAATGCCAGTAAAACATTTCCCATTAGATGGTGTCACCATGGTCGCCTTATAGCAGTCCTTCACAAGGCAGACATCTCTCTGCTCCAGTCCATCACTCTGTCAAACCTGCAAAGGCAGAGACGGCATCTGTCCCAGCAGCTGAAAAGGAGCTCTCCCAACGGACCCGTGACGGGATGTTCTGCAGACAGATGTTCTGGGCACTTTATTCAGGTAAAGCTGAAGGGAGAGAGCCCTGGCTTTGAGGAGTGGTCGTGGTGTCAGCATGTGACCTTCCTAATGTCATGGTGGCATTGAATGGGCTACTTAGAGTGATCACATATGTAAATGCTGTGGGACCCGAACTCTCATACCTAAAAGACCTGTATCTGAAAACCAACAAGAAGCAGAGAGGAGGCAGAGAGGGCTCTGGGCAGCCCCAGAAAAGTCGCACCTGAAATTAAAGACTTTCACTGATCCAAAGTTAATTTATATTCTCTCTCTGGACAAGTCTGATCACATAAAGTGGCCGAGCTGGTGTTATCTCAGTCAAGAACAGCCATCACTCTTCTCTTGAGCACTGGGGGTGTTTTAGAGCATGTGGATCTTGCACTGTGTGCCTCTTCTTGCTCTGGCCACTAGGAAGCTCAGGGTTGAATTTCTAGATCACTTTTAGTCTACATTCAGCATACATTTCTTTCTTAGTTTTAGAGTTCTTCTCCTAATTCTTTTTCTAATTCTTCAGTAGATCAATTAATTTTAAATCACTACAATAAGGAATGCTTCGAGAATTGCATTCTTTTTCGCTCTTTATTGTTACTTTTTGTTTGCTTGCTTTTACCCTGTTGACCTTGTCTTACTGTGGAAAATGAGGAGATCCACAGAGATCTGGGGATCAGCCAACTTTCACTGTAAGGTCCTCTCCTTACTTAAGCCAGACCTATTACCACCAAGTCAGCTCAGGGTCATTGCGATCCAAGGTTGCAAGCCTTTCTGGAAACAGACTGCGGCGTCTTGTCCTGCAGAACAGCTCGGGGTGCAAACCACCAACCATACGCTTTAACCGCTGTGCCACCAGGTGTTTTGCAAAGGCCCAGGCCATAAAGATTTCAGGTTTTTCTGGCTACTTCATATGTCTCGGTCACATGTTCTCCTGTACTTTGTATTTTAAAGACTCTTTAACAATGCAAAAGCCATGCTTAACTGGCAAGTCATAGAAAAACTGGTGCCTCATTTGCTGACCTGATACTGATTTTTAAGAAGTGAAGCTGTAATCTACTAAAAGAAACACGATTAAAATCACGGTGTACAGCCTTTAAGACATTTTTTTTCAGCGCGTATTTTCTGAAATCTGGGTGCATACTCTTTTGCTACCTACTCTTTTTGTTTCACAGTCAAGCATTGATCCCTCTCTTTATGAAATCTGGAGACAGCATTGAATCACCCCAATAAGGTTTGCGCAAGTCTTCTCCTCTCCTTGAACACGCAGGCTGCTCTCATTTTTCACCAGTATAGATTACACTCCATCTTCACCTGAGGGTAAATTCTTAGCAATTTGTTTCTGGATGAAAGATGATACATATTTTAATGTCCTTTGATAAATATTCCCGGATCACCCTCGAGAAAAGTTACACCAATTTGTGCAACATATTTTACAATCTTCACTCGAAATAGAAATGACTATTTTCTTTAAAAAAATCTTTAGCCATCTGATAAATAAAAATTGTACCTAGACGCTTTCATTTGAATTTGCTTAGCAACTGGGAAATCTGTTTAGGAAGGAGATCATTGCAGATTGACAGTCAGATGGGTCTCGGCTGCAGGCAGAGGCTAGATCAGAGGGCAGCATGCACCCAAGGACAGAGTTCAGAAGGTTAGGGAAGAAGAGAGAATGGACGCAGCAAACACAGGGACGATGGAAGGTTGTCGATGTTACCTGGTGGGAGGTATTGTTGACGACAGGAAACGGATGTGCGTGACTTCCTGAGTGGTAAAGCACCTTGCCGGTAAGCCTCTACCCAATTCACAATGGGAAAAAAGCATGTTTTTCTTTCACAGTAGCTTTGTCTAATGGAATACATCCTTTGATGCGCGGACTGTTGCTTCTCAAGACGTTGATGGCAGATTCAAGTACAATGAGATTCTTGACAGCACCGATCTTTTCTCCACTTATCGCAACGTTGTTTATCGGTCCAGTTGTCAGGATTTTTGCTGTACGTGGAGACGTCATCCGTGTTGAAGGCTGTGAGCTCAGTTCTTCATCGTGTACTTCAAGACCTCTTTACGTTCAGCACATGGTATTGTCTCAGGTATTGCAGCAGGCTGTCAGTGAGTGCGCCCCTCCCCCTGGTGCTGCATTCTTCTTCACACCGTTTCCTCAGATGATTTGCTCGGCGTAGGCATTGAATAAGTATGGCGAGAGAACACAGTCCCGAGGGACACCTATCTTGATCGTAAGCCACACCGTATCCCTTTGCGCTGATTGAAAAGCTGTGCTTGGGTCTATGTACAGATACCACGGGAGCACGTTAGGTTCTGGAATTCCCATTCTTTGCAATGTTGTTCATAAGTTGCTTTGCTTTAATACGGTTGAATCAATAAAACATAGACAAACCTCTTTTTTGTATTCTCTGATTGCAGCCAAGATCCATCTGACATCATGTGTTAGACAGGCTTCTCTACAGAATCAAAACCAGGACACTAATAATTTGTTTTGTTTTTGTTTTTTGTGGCATCACTGCCCTGGTGGGAGTAGGAAGTCCAGCCTTGCTGCTGTATTTGAACCATCAGCCCTGTGGGCCGCAGTCCTGCACACAACCACTATACCACCAGGGAATAATTTTAAGCATATTCACATAGATAGAGAGATATCTAACATAAGAAATAAACAGTTAACTAATCTATAAAGCAGTGTGAATGACTTGCTTTATCCAACTCACTTGAGTGAGATAGTTAATGCACTGGCAGTCCTTCGAGTCTTGAGGGCTGCTGGGTTAGTCCTCTGTGGAGCAATTCAGGCTATCCGGCCACAAGCAGCAAACAGCAAGGACAGTCATCCAGATGACAGGGTCTGACAGTCCCCAGCTCAAGAGATGTCTATTCCAGGAGCATGGCAAAGCAGGCCTTGAAGGAACCTCAACTCACAGTGACACAGTCCATGGATTAGGTGCCCCATGGGTAGTGTAGCTTGCAGATTGAGGCACAGGACAAGCAAGGCAGCCGGCTGGTCCAAAACTCTAAGAGCACGAGAGAGAAAGGCAAGACTTGCTGAGTCATTCGTAGCTCTGTCTTTCAGTTGATCTCACATGTGTTCACTGGCCACATTGTCACAACAGACTTACCTGTCTTCTTTGGCCATGTTGGCACAACAAACCTACCTATCGCACATTGGTAATGATAGCCCTCATAAATATATTTACTACTTATTAAAAAAAATCAAACAAAAGCATTAAGATACCATTTATCTATCAGATTGTTAAAGATAGAAAGTGGCCATTTCTCTTTGGGGGGAAGATTACCAAAAAATGCATGTTCGTGCTACTGGTGGGAGGGTTGCATAAATTGGCACACTTTTTCTGGAGGGTGATCTGAGAATATTTAGCAAATGACTTTAAAATATGTATGCTCTCTCATTCAGAAACTAATTTCTAAAAATCTATCCTAAAGTTACATTGGAGCAGCATCTATAATAGTGAGAAATGGGAAGCAACCTAAAAATGTTTAAGGAGAGAATTACTTGAATAAATTTTGTTAGCTCCAGAGATAATACATGCAACACTTTCTTTATCCAGTTCTGACAAAGAAAGGGATTAATGACTTCTTGTTAAATAAAAGAAAGCAGGTTACAAAATAGTACTTAGCCAGATTTCCTGAAAATATCCTTGTAAAATGACTTAGAGGATATTTACCACAATTTTAATAGTGGCCTTTTGAGTAAGTTATAGTGTCATTACACAAACAATCAAACAAACAAACAAAACCCCACTGCATGAGGAGTCAGCAAACCATAGCACCTGTTTTTTCAATTCCTTGCCAACTGTTTTTTTTTTACATTCTTAGAGTTTCAAAAAATCTAAATGATGCACATCCCCATTCAATGCAACACTGTTCACAATAGCAAGAAATTGGAAATAACTTAAATGCCCATCCGTAGAAGGATGACTGGAGAGACTTTGGTACAAACTGCTAAAAAACGACAAACCCACCCAGCTCCTCTTGGCATGGATAGACCGGGAGAACACGGTGCTGGGGGAAAATGTTACCGGAGACCACTATTGGAAGAGGGAAACAGGAAAAACAAAATAAAGACCTTCATGCTAAAGGGATCAGACTTCGGAGCTTGCCAAGGAGTGGGGAGGGGGAGGGAGGGAAGAAGAAGCACAGTGGAAGAGGATTGATGGGTGTTCACTTGGGTAAGACTAAGGAGAGTAGGGGAGAAGAGAAGTCCAGAGGGGTGGGGGGTCAACTATTACATATGGGGGAGGGTTGACTAGTGGCCTAAACTCTTGAAAACGAAGTTGATCTGAAATGTCAATCCACACCAACTCACAATACAAATTGCTTTTAAAAAATGAGGGAGAAGATGGGCTCATGACATAGGTCCTGCAAAACCTGGGCTTTTACAAAGAGCCTCAAGGAGCAGAAGTTCAACGGAAAAGCCAGTGCTGAGCTCACCAGCTGCTCTGCAGGACATAGAGGCGCCCTACTCTTCTGTAAAAAAAAAAAAAATCAGAGCTTTGTATCCCTGGAGGGCAGTTCACCTCTGCCCTCAAGGGTCACTATGACTCCAAGTCGATTTGATGGCAGTGGGGTTGGTTTGTGTTAGGAGCCTCCACAGGAAAAAAAAAAAAAAAAAGGCTAAGCGCAGGCGGTATGCATTCTTTGTCTGCAGGCAATAGAGACTGTGCTAACAATCTTAAGGAGACACGCACCAACAGCCACATAGAAATAAAAACACAATCTTTAAAAACATCCCCATCGAGTCGTTGCTGTTAGGCGCTGCTAAGTTACTCCTGGCTCGTAGCAGCCCGGTGGAGGACAGACGGAAACACTGCCCAGTCCCTTGTCCTCCTCACAGTGGCTGGGACACCGGAGCCCCTTCTTGCAGCCACGGTGTCCATCTTTGTTGAGGGCCTTTCTCTTTTTCACCGACCTTCTCTTCTACCAAGTATGAGGTCTTTCTCCAAGGACTGGTCTCTTCTGGTAACATGCTCAAAGTACAGGAGATGATGTATCCCCATCCTCGCGTCTAAAAAAAATTCTGGTTTGACTTTCCAAGACAGATTTCGTTGTTCTTCTGGCAGTCCTTGGTACTTTCCAGGTTCTTTGCCAGCTCCCCGACTCAAAGGCATCAGATCTCCTGCAGCCCTCCAATTTCATTGTTCAACTTTCACCTGTGTGGCAGTCACGGCGTCTGCTGCCAATTTGACTAAGAGTGTAGGGGTGGAGTATAGAGTATGGAGAGAGCCAATGAGACCTCTGTATGGGCATGGCTTTCTCTGAGAATTCTGGGAAATCTCGTGATAGTTCCCCCATGGAGGTGAGAGGCCATGAAATCAGACCTTGGGAGACATTGCAGCTGGCAAGACAGAAGGTTGACTCCCTGCGAGACATCGCAGAGGAAAAGTCACGTGGATTTATCCTGATGGAACTAGAGCTCTGAAGCCAGAAAAGCCACATGGAGGCCCCTTCCAGCACTGAGATGCTTCTACCATGAATGGATACTGCAGCTGGACCCTGAGCCCTGGCAACGAGGAGCCATGGGGAGACTGAGATGCTTCTACCATCACTGGATACTCAAGACCCTGCACCCACTAGCCTGTGATTGTCCTGGTGTCATTGCATTTGCTTCATGAGTCTGAAGAGGACTTATGGATTGGTATCGGACATATAGGTTAATATCGGACTTATGGACTTGGACTGGACTGAGTTGGGATGTTTCCTCAGTGTTCCATTCCTCTTGTATGTAAACCTCTCCCTTATATCCACATACATGCCAATGAATTTGTTTCTTTAGTCTACCCAGACTAACACAACCTACATATGAAGGGCTTGAAAGGACCATGGCTTTGGTCAGGTGTGCTTAAGTACTCAAAATGGCATCTTTGATCTTTGACTCTTTAAAGAGGTCTTGTGCAACTGACTTGCCCCGTGCAATAAGTCATTTGATTTCTTAACTGCTGCTGCCATGCACATTGATTGATTGATTGTGGATTTAAGTAAAATGAAATCCTTGATAGTTTCTATGTTTTCTCTGTTTATCATTATGAAATGAATTGGCCCAGTTTTGAGGATATTTGTGTTTTTTTTTTACACTGAGTTGTAATCTATACTGAGGGCTACAGTCTTTGGTTTTTCATCAAGTGCTTCAAGTCCTCCTTTTCAGCAAGCAAGGCTGTTTCATCTGCATATTGCATGTTGTTAAAGAGGTACCCTCCAATCCTGATGTCATGTTCTTCTCTATATAGTCCAACTTCTCAGATGCTGAGCATTGAGTGGTTGTGGTGAGTAAGCACACCTCTGACACACACCTTTCTTGGTTCTAAACCACACAGCATCCACTGGTGTTCCAACTGCTGTCTCTGTGCAGATTTCATGTAAGCACAATGGAGTGTTCTGGCATTCCTTTGCTTCTCAATGTTGTCCATCATTTGCTGCCATCCATTGTCAAATGCTTTTTTTTTTCCCTTTGAGGGGGAGCATCACTGCCCTCTGATGGTCATGGGAGCTACCCAGTGCTGCTCCTGAGGGCGGCCACTGAATTTGACTGTCAAGCCTGCAGGCCGCAGTCCCACACTCAACCACTTACGCCACCAGGACTCAGCCCAATAGTCAAATGCTTTTGTGAAGTCAAGAAAACACCAATAATATCCTTCCGCCATTCCCTACTTTTAATGAAGGTCCCTTGGATAATTCTTGCTCCACATTCCCTTCTGAATTTGGCTTGACTTTATGACAACTCTCTGTAGATGAATTGCTACATTTCATTTTGATTTATCTTCAGCCAAATCTTACTTGTCTATGATGTTGATTATATTGCTCAGTAATGTCTGCATTCTGTTGGATCACCTTCCTTTGAAATGGATACAAACAGGGACCTCTCAGTCAGTTGGCCAGGTGGTTGTCTTTCAAACTTCTTAGTATAGATAAGTCAGCACTTCCGGCACTGCATCCATTTGTTGAAACATCCTATTTGAGATTTTCTCCACTCCTGGAGTTTTGTTTTTTCACCTGTATCTTTTGTGCAGCTTATATCTTCTTCATTCAGTACCCTCTGTTCTTGCGTGTATGCTATTTCTTTTTGTTGTTGTTGTTTTGTTTTGTTTTGTTTGGGCATCACTGCTCTCCGGCGGTGGGAGTAGGAGGCCCAGCCCCCCTGCTGGAATCGAACCTCCGACCCAGTGGGCCGCAGTCCCGCGCACAACCACTGCACCACCGGGGCTCAGCCCTCGTGTATGCTGTTTCATGAAGTGGTTAGATGTCGACCAATTCCTTTTGGGACAATGACTGTGTGTTCCTGTTTCTTTTGATGTCTCCCACGTCAGTCACTGTCTTGCACATAGAATCTGCCAGTAGTACAACTTGAGCCTTGGTTGTTTTCCCTTTAGTTATTCCAGCTTGAGATATGCTGAGCACGCCCTGACCTCGTGATCTTCTATCTCCAGGCCTTTGCATGTTTCCTTCTGATCCTTTACCTTGTCCCCCTGAGTGGTCCTTTGCAATGTTCTATTTAACTCTGTTATGTCATCATTTCTTCCAGCGACTTTAGGGCCTCCAGATTCAAGAGCAACTTTCAGCCTCTCTTAGGACATTGATTTGAATCATTTCTTCCTCTCTTACATCTTTAGTGACCTTTTGTGTTTCCAGCGGATGGTGTTCATTATGTCATCCCACCGCGCCTTTGTTTTTCCTGTGTGTTGGATTCTGCATATTCCATCTGACAAACTCCAAGTGTACAGTTTCTATTTATGCTGTTGAAAAAGATTTTTACAGAGAATAAGTTGTTGGTCTTGCCAAATTCTATTATATGATTTTCAGTGTCATTTCTATCACCAAGACCCTATTTTCGTTCTCTTCCCCCCCGTATGTTCTAATTACCAACCCTTTTTTGTTCCCACTTTCAGATTTTTATCACCAGTAATTATCAAGGTATTTTGATCAATTTCAGACTGAAGAAATTGGTAGAATTCTTCAATTTCTCCATTATTGGTCTAGTGATTCTTGTGTAAATTTGAATTGTACTTGTATTAACTGAGTTTATTTGTAGCCACACAGATATTAACCCATCACAGGCAATATTGTACTTCAAGATAGATCTTGAAATGACCTTTTTGACAATAAATTTGACTCTGTTCTAGCATTGGAAACCATGTGCTTGTCTGATTGAGAAGGGTTTCTGCCAATCCATTTCAACACACTACTACCCAAGATAGGAGACTTCTTCTCTTTTCTGACAAACTTCCAACTTTTCTCGATTCCTACTTAGTGCATTCCATGTCCCAGTGATTCATTACTCCTCCCAGCTGTTTCTTCTTATTCAGAGTCATGCTCCACCAGAGAAGGAAGTCTTGAAAGCACTGCTCCCGCCACAGCTTCCCGCTCCATTCTACTGTGGGGAGGCAGCTCTTCCACAGTCATATCTGACTGCCTTCTGACCCGAGGGTCTCATCTTCTGGCTGAATGAGACACTCTCCAGCTGCTATTCACAAACACCGCGTTCGTTTGGTAAGCAGTCTGCCTGTGTCTTCTTCCTATTCTGTTCTCAGTCTGGAAGCTCTGCTGTCCGCTGCCCTCTGTGGATGCCCTTGCCGCTGTGGGAAATAACAGCACATCCCTTCCTGCACCACAGCAACGCACAAGCCACCACAGGCCCACACGCCACGGACGGATGAGCGGTGGGCCACAGAGGTGCTGAATTAGAATCCACCTTCTACTCCAAGAGCCCCTGGTCACCCGGACGTTGATATAAGATCTGTGAGAGCTGTAAGGATGGTGATGTAAGAGCTGTGAGATACGTAAGAATCACCTGGAGAGCTTGTTTAACTGTAGATTCTGAAGCGGGAAGGCAGATTCTCCGCAGCTGGGCCACGCTGTATTGAAGCAGCAGGAATCCCTCCTGTTCGCTGCCCGCTGACTGTGGACCTCTCCTGGTCCCAATCAACCTATGTCCCCCGCGTCAGAAGTCCTTCGCCCTGCTGCGAAGGCTGGGATAGCATCAGTCCTAAATGTGCTCTTGAACACGCTTCTTCTCTGGTAAGAATTCTTCAGAAGAGAAGAGATGTGTTTAGGCTCCTGGTTTTTGGCAATGGGGAGAACCTTCCTTTCCAATAATTTCTCTCAACTTTTTTTTCCAGGCAAAGCAACATATGGGGGGTTATTTTTAGATCAGAAATAATTTGGGCAATATAATATCAGTGTACGTAAACCCGGTAAGATTATAGGAGGGTTTCAGAATGAGTTTTGAAACTAGTGACATGTAATTTAAACGTTGAAGAGCTTGCCCACTTAGTACTCAAAATAGCAGCGACACTGTGTTTTCTTTTCTTTTCGTAATACGATGGTCATACTGGGCTGGGCTGGGCCCAGGAAGGAAGCTGTGGGTTGTTGTTGCTCTTGTCCCAAGGTCTCTTCTGGTATTGAAAATCAAACACGGAAACCAAATCCAGTGTCGTGGAATTGAAATCTGACTCATAGGAACACGACAGTACACAGAACAACTCTACCAGAGGCTGTGAGTCTTCACAGAAGCAGGCTGCTGCCACATCTTTCTCCCCTGGGTGGGTTTGAACTGCCGACCCTTTGGTTGGGAGTTGAGTCACCTCCTATCGGTGTCCTCAGTGTCTTCTCTTGTTCTACAGCCTGACTCTTCATCTGTTTCTGCGAGCCTGAAGTGTGGACATCATCCCTGACGCTCCTCTCCCTGTGGCTAGTGGTCATGGGGCTGGCTTTGACCTTAGTGTGTGGCCCCATGTAGGACGAGATGATCGGCACACTCACGGCTGTGCTTGGGGCCCTGCTGTGGCCCCGGGGCCTCCTCACCTAGGCCACTCCCTTTCTAGCACTTGTCGGAGAACCAGAAAATGTCAGCTTTCCCTGGCAGATTTTGAGAAGCAGCTCTCTGGGTCTTTCTTCCTGCCGTGTCTTTGTCTGGGAGCTGCTGGCAGCTGCCTACCATGGTAGACCCTGCGGGTGTTTGAAATGTCGGGGGGCAAAACTTGGAGCATGATGGCACCACTCAAGCTTCCACGTGTGCAGACGGACTTCCGCACGGCCATCCTCTGGACGAGGGCGATGTAAAGAGAATCACCCCCCAATTGTGGAGCCCTTCACTAAACCAGTCTATTAGAACGTGAAGCTGCTGTCTCCTCCACAGACCCTCCTTCTCCGTGTGTGTACGTCTGAAGGTGGTGTTCCCATCTCCCCCACCCTTCTCTGAAGAATGGGGCACTCTTCCATGTCGGCCATCGGTCCTGTGGGCATCTGAGGGAGTCAGCCCACTACTCTCCTTTGGCATCTTCTTTTGAGAAGGAAGAACAAAAAGAAGTTGGAAGGGGACAGCTCTGGGCTGCAGGGTAGACAGGGTAAGGGTTTCCCACCTGTCCTCTAGGAGAGTCCTGGCTCTGCTTAAAGACTGGCCAGGTAGGTTGGCTCGGTGGGAAACGTGGCTTGGCACAAGTGTTTCGTCGTCTCTTTTTTCTCACTGGTGCACTTTTCCGTTTTCTTGAAACTTCCACATCAGGAGCCTCTGTTATGGCCCTGTGTCCTTTGAGAGACTTGCTCAAGATAACCCCATTGGAATGTCTCCACAAACAGTTCCCCTGAGCTTCTAAGTTGACCTCTGTGCCTTGAATAGAACTGGCCAGCAGACCTCTCTGGAAGTCCCTGTTCAGATGGGATCTTTTTATTGTCAACTTTGAAGCCATGTTAGCAAGTATATAGCCGAGCGAACTCCTCTGCAGCTCCCCCTGGCTCAAACAGCACTGAGATATATTCAAATATGGCTTGTTTGGAATAAACCCAGGTCTGTATGAGTGGGAGCCCTCCTGTCCCATGGGCCCATGGACGTCTCCTTTCTACCAGTGACCCAGGCTAAGTCACACCATCCGAATCACTGGCTTTTGAATGATGGAACCGTCCAACAAGAATCTTGTTAAAATGCAGATTCTGGGTCAGCGTAGGGCATCGGGAGCAGAAAGAGACGTTCTCAGCAGGGGATGGAATTGAGACGAACCATTCCTGGTATGCATTGCTGCCTGTCCTGCTGCCCTTTTTTCTTGCTGAGCCCAGCACAGCTTTGGAAGGCCAGCTCTCAGGTTACTTTCTCAAGGAGCTCACCCTCCAGGACCGCTCCATTTGGATCTTCTTCTTTTCCTCAATCTTCCCCAATTCCTGTGTTTTTCCTTACCACTGGTCAGCTTCAAATAACAAGGGTATTGCCTAGCATGGTCCTCCCCTCCCCTCTGTGTGCACCATGTCAGGACCACCTTGAGCCCCCACTGTCTGGCACAGAGAAAGTGCTCCATCCATTTGAGTGAGCGAATGAGCCTGGGCCAGTACAGTAATCTCTCCCCCCATGATGTCCACAAGGAGCTCACAGTCTGGTGCAGGTGGGATCGAGAGAGGTGGGACAGAGAAGCGCAGCAGACACCCCAGGCCCTGCTTCAACTCTGCTCCCTCAAGATCCACCCTGAGGACCCCTTTTATCCGGACATGGGGAAGAGATGATTGTGGCGGTAAGAGCGAAGACCATGGAATTGAGAGACTGTCTCAGGACAGTCTCTGAAGTCTTTGTGACCTTGAGCAAGCCACTTGCATGCTCTGCCGAACCTCAGTTTCCTCCTAGGTGGGATAAGAATAAGATACTGGCTCATTGCGGTACAGGAAGGCAGGCAAGTAAAACCTGTCAAGTTGAGGCAGACTCGGGCTTATCTTGTGTGCTCAGGAAGTGTCCAATCCCAGTGTCCCCGGAGCTAAAGGACAGCCTTGCATGCAGATTCTCCTCCCTCCTGATGGCGAGAAATGACCATTTTAGCTACTTAGGATTAAAACGATTTAACGTTTTCTGTGGCTTCAGCCAACGTATTGAGGAAAGCAAATAGAGATATGGGGAGTGTGTGTGTATGTGTGTGTGTGTGTGTGTGTGTGTGTGTGTGTGTGTGTGTGAGAGA
This sequence comes from Nesogale talazaci, assembly GCA_004026705.1. Taxonomy (NCBI): domain Eukaryota; kingdom Metazoa; phylum Chordata; class Mammalia; order Afrosoricida; family Tenrecidae; genus Nesogale; species Nesogale talazaci. Next base: position 28,525 of record PVJH01003825.1, on the reverse strand, counting down.
GAGAGAGATACTTTCCTTTAGGTGGAAGGGAGAGAGCATTCTACGAGCAGCAGGGGCAAAAGGATGGTGGAGGTCCCGATGACTTTAGAACTCCTCTCCAGCAAGAGAACAGGTTAGACAGTACTCGTGTTATATCTGGTCAAGAACAAGGATGAAGGTGTTGAAGATCCCTCATTGAAAGGACCCAGGGGTTTGTACATCTTTCTATCCGGCTCTCCTGTCCATTATCTCAACTGGGCCTCCTCTTTGTGGGTCTTGTCTATGCCAGAGCTTGTTTCCTGAGCTTTTCATGCAAAGTAAGGAGGCTTTGGGTCCCCTCTCAGAAATCCCCCTCATTCACAATGATAGGATTTTTTTTGTTCTTTGATACCTGATAGCTGATCCTCTCATCACCTTGTGATCACCCAGGCTGCTGTGCTTCTTCCTTGTGAGCTTTGTTGTTTCTCAGCTAGATGGCCACTTGTTTACCTTCGAGGTTTTAAGACCCCTGATGCTATATCTTTTGGTAGCCGGGAACCATCAGCTTTCTTCACCACTTTTGCTTATGCACCTGCTTTATCTACAGCAATCGTGTTGGGATAATCTGGTGTGCTTCTTCCATGTGCCCACTATCAGGATCCCATTGCTACCTTACAAATCCAGCTGGATTGGAGGATGTACACTGGTACAGATAGGAACTGGAAACACAGGGAATCCAGGACAGAAGAACCCCTTGGGACTGGTAATGAGAGGGGCAATAATGGGAGGGTAGAGGGAAAGTGGGGTAGAAAGGGAGAACAGATTGCAAGGATCTACATATGGCTTCCTCCCTGGGCGATGGACAGTGGAGAAGTGGGTGAGGGGAGACGTCAGGTGGTATAAAATGTGACAAAATAATAATAATAATAAGCAGGGGGAGAGAGGAAAATGAGGAGCACAGATACCAGGAGCTCAAGTAGAAAGCAAATGTTTTGAGAACGATGAGGGGAACAAGTGTACAAGAGTGCTCAACACAATGGATGTATGTGTGGATTGTGATAAAAGTTGTACGTGTCCCCAATAAAATGATTTTTAAAAAGAAGAAGAGGAAGACTGAGTTGGAGAGACCAGGGTCCTGCTGGTCTATGGCAGTGTTTAGGGTTCATCCTGGCTGCACTTTAGAAATGGCTGAGTAACTTCAGAAGCATGGGTGTGTGGGGCCACCCCAGCCCAGTCCCAGCAGCATCTCTGGAGGTGGTCCCGGCACTACTATTACCCAGGGTCCTCCTGGTGATGTCCAGGGACCACCACGAGTGAGAACCACTGCTCTTGGTCACGTGGTGGCCACTTGGAAAGGCTCCTGGGTGGCAGCCCTTCTTACCAGTTGACCAGTCCGGTCAACAACCTCAGCATGCACACCTGGAAGCAAGGGTGAGTCTTGCACTCATCTGGGGGAGAAGGCTTTAGCAAAGCTGAGGGAAATGTCTGGGAAAATGGAAGGGGTAGGGCAATGGAAGGGCAAGGCTTATCCCTGCATGCAGGGATTCTGGGAACAGATGAGTAGGTGGGAGAGGACAGAGCTGTGTCCACAGATAATCAGCCGCTTGCTGGGCAGCCAACTCACCAGACCCGTGAGCACTTGGCTCCTCGGTTATTAAAATATGTGTAATTTCAGGTTGAGCCCCGGTGGTGTAGTGGTTGTGCGCAGGACTGCGGCCCACTGGGTTGGAGGTTCAATTCCAGCTCCCAGAAGCAAAGGCTAGGCCTCCTACTCCCACCACCTGAGGGCAGTGATGCCTAAAAATAAATAATAAAATAAATATGTGTAATTTCTGCCAAATAGCCCTCAACATGTATAGGTGGTTTTCATTCTTAAATGCACCAGCAGTCAAAAGAGAATTGATGTTGGAGCCAAGCGTAGAGAGGCCAGAGGGACAGGAAGACTCCTGGTTTCCATATTTCTTAAGTTTGGGGGCTGAAATTAACCAGGTCAATGACTTCCTATCTGCCTCTTTGTAGTTCCGCAGTGGCCTGTGTGGCTATTACGCTAGAAGCTGTGCAGCTGATATTTGCAATGCCGGCAGAGAATTTCCTAGTGGACAGGCCATGGTGTGTGTTGTGAGGCGCCACAAGGTCAGTCTGGACTCACAGAAGTGCTTCATAAAGGCATATGCCTGTGTCCTACATCAGGATACACTCACTTCCATTCTCTGTGTAACCTCCAGAATTCAACAAAGAGAGAATAGGAAGAAAGGCCTGGTAATCTACAGCCGAACATCGACCAATGAAAGTTTACGAATCACAAGTGATTAGGGTCCTATATTGTGCTGGGCTGTGAGCCCCCTAGGCCGGAAGGCATTCAAAATACCCAGGGGCTGTGACAGTGGACTTGAGCAAATGAACGCATGATGAGTTGGATGAGGCAACATTTCATCCGACCTCCCCATGAGTCAGAGGTGACTTTTGGCACCTGTATGGAGGATAACCAAAAAATAGTCACCGAATACCAGGTATATGACGGAACTAGACCCATTCTAGGCCCTAGAGAACAGTGGTGAGTATGCATGATGCAATAACTTTAAAAGAAACCATAACACGTCATCTCGCCATATTATTATGGAAACAAGCAAACACACAGGACGTGGCCCGCAGAGTCGAGGGATTTCCGCGTGCTTGTTTAACCGGCCTCAGCAATGATCAACCTGTGGCCAATCTTGTTTGGCGACTGTTTTTTTTCCCCCATTCACTCCTCTTCTCATATGGTGTTGGAGCAAATCTCACAGAGGTCTTTCCGCTTGAAGTAATTTGTTTGTGTCTCTAAAAGATAAGACTTAAAAAAAATGAGACTCATTCTTTAAACTATCAACAATAATTCTATTCTTAAAATGAAACATCATCAAGTTTTCAATCATCTCAAACACATCATCATCAATTTTTTTTAAGTTTGCTTTTCAATCCACACATTGTCGTTGGCTGCTGTATCGCTTAACAACTTGAGGTCTTTCAGTGCCTTCAAAACATTCTTCCCCCCTCTCTGTTCCTGGTTAAAAAAAAAAAAAAAGAATCCCTCGCAATTTCCACCTACTCTTCAATTCTTGACTGCCTCCTTACCTGACACGTCGCATTTGTGACAATAGTAAAGAATCCTACCATCAGACTATTTTTTACATTGATGACAAAAGACAGAGGTGAGGGCTGGGAGTCTGCGCCAGCTTGTCTGGGCCGGGGTTCTCCGTGGGTTGGCGGTTCTGTCAGGATGCAGTTACCCTCTGCTCTGAGGTCCGACGTGGTCATCTTGTGCGTTGTGCAGTCCCGAGCTGATCTTTGGAAGCTAATCGCGCTGACCAGGGCAGAGTGGCCATGTCTGTTGATGAAACCGGACTCTGTTCTGCAGTGTCCCACAGCCTGGGCTTTGGTTGGTGACTTCGCTGACTCTGGGGCTGAGGAAGCTATTTGAACAGTTGTCAGTGATGTGGCATTTCTTCTGTGCCAGGCACAGAGTTAAACTGAATTACGAGGTAGGCCCTGGTCTTACATCGCCACGTGAAAGGCGGGAAACGGAAGTTAACTGATCTCACTGTTGTCGTTGGCTATGCCCCAACTCGTCGCTTCCCCTGTAGGTGTCAGAATAGGACTGTGCTTCACGGGGGTTTCAGTGGCTGAATTTTGAGGGAAGCAGATTGCCAGGTCTCTCTTCTGAGGCACCTTTAGGGGGTGGCGTGTCTTAAGCCGCCAGCCTTTGGCTTAGCAGCTGAGTGCATTCACCACGTAAACCACCCAGAGACTCTGAGGCTAGAAAGACCCCAGAATGAACGAACAAATGAACAAACTCACGGCCATGGAGCCAATACTGATTCCTAGTAGCGCCGTGGTCACACTTGGAGCTTCAAGCCACAAGGCCAGCAGTTTGTGACTACCAGCCACTCCACTGGAGAAAGACGGGGATTTAAACGCCTGTCAAGAGTTACAGTCTCAGAAAACCTCCAGGGTCCCTGTCCTGTAGGGTCCTCCTGAGTTTGAGACGAGGTCAAGGTGAAATGACTCCCCTTTGGTCACCTTACCCATGAGTGGCAGGTCCAGGATTTAGCCTCGCAGCCTGGCTCCATCATGCCATATCGCTTCTCAAGCGCAGGGGGGTCAGCAGAGAAAAGGAGGCCATCATGTCGACTTGAGACTAAAGTGAAAAAAAAAAAAAAAGGTACAAACGGAGATGGGAAACCAGTCAGCAAAGAACATGCTCCCAGACCAGACCTGATTATTTTCCTGATGAGTAACGTAAACAGTGAAATTGGGGGCTGGGGGTGTGGCCCAGGGGAGGAGAAACGTCTCTTCATGGCTCTCAGCAAAGCCAGTATAAATTCAGACGCATGAGTCACCCCGGATGTTTTGTTAGGGTAGTTGTGGATGCTTATTGTTGGGGAAAATATCCGAAATAGGTGATCGTGTTATTTAGAAGAAATGCAGCAAGGCAAAGTAGCTACCTCTGTCTTCTGGACAGTCCCCAGGGCCCCTTTGCAAAAATGTCATATGGTTTTATGGTTGGGATGTTGATTTTGAAGCACCACCATACTCTTTGGAAAACAGGAGGGAGGTAGGCCTTAAGCCCACCACCCCATGGTGTCTATTGTTCCCAGAGACATGTGCGTAGTTTTCCCTTGTTGCCGTGCATTGGAACTGAGGGCCTCTGGCCGTGTGGATGAAGAAGGCAGCTTCCTTGGTTCTCCAATGTAAGGAATCCATTGGGATTGATAACCTGTCTGATTCCAGGTCTCTCTCTGTCCCTAACCACAATAGGCAAGGGACCGTTCTCCAGACTGCCAAACTTGCCCAAGATATCAAGCTTGGGGGTCCCCACTTTGGCAAAAAAAAAAAAAAAGTCTGGTTAGCCAAGAGTAGAAATAGGTTGATGTTTCTTATAAACCCAAACCCCAACTCATTGCCGTGAAGTCAGTGTTGAGTCATAGCTGCTCCTATGGGTCAAGGTGGAACTGCCCTTGGGGTTTCTGAGACTCTGACTTTTTAGAGGAGTAGAAAGCCTCATTTTTCTCCTGGGGAGTGGCTCGTGGTTTCGAACTGCATACCTTATGGTGAGCAGCCCAACACGTAATCAGGACCGAACCAGGGACCCTTGCTTCACTTGTGATTTGCAAATTGGGGTAACTATTTTGACTAGGGGGGGTCAGAGATGTTCCGAAGGAGAAAACTTTCAGGATTCTGCTTCTCCCCCCCCCCCCCCCCCCATGGCTATAAGAAAGCTCAGGAGCGAGGCTGATACAACACTTGGAGAATTTCACATTCTGTGGTCTTGGAAAACCATGAGAACAGTTACTGATTTACCCTAAAATAGAGCTCTGGCTCGACCTTTGAAGCCGCTTTCTCAGAACTGGCTGCATAGACAATTCTTCAGAAAAAGCAGAATACCAAAGACAAAACTGCCTTTACTTGTTTATCCAGATCGTTGTAGAACGCAACACTGAAAAGTGACTTTTAGTAACCAGTTTCCTCATGTCTCAAGGATTAAAAAAGACACTTCTTCAAGGTAGGGACCTGGGCGGGCTACTCGAACTCTGCGGCGTCTAAAAAAGTCTAGATTCAGGAGAATGAAAGCAGTTCCTCTTCCCGACCTGCTGGCTCCCAACTCGGGAGTTTTCCACAGATGCCCGAGGATGCCAAGGCAGGTCTCCCCCTCCCCTGCCCCAAACACACTCCCCATTTCTCACCTGCTGGCCTCCACTGCCGGGCATCCCATCATTCACTGGAATGATTTAAACACCTGAGAAAAACAGTCGGCTTAAGATTAAAGTTGTATTAAAATAATGGGAATACAAATAAAGAGACACGAGGGACAAAGTCAGGGAGGCTCCCCCCAACGGAGGTTACCCCCCTACATGTACGGATGGTTCTTCCTGAGGCCTCCTGTGGAGATGTGACGCACTGGCTCTTCACCACCCTTCTCTCTCCCGAAGTTGACTCCTGCCCATCTTCCTGGAGGGGCTGGTCCCCGCCTGAATCATCCTGAGGCTTCCTGGAGGACATCAGCTGCCAGGGAAACCTCTAGGGTTTTGTAGGTCGCTGCTCAGGAACAGAGACCACACTCTTGGGGTGAAGTTAACTTCTTCACCCCACAATCACTATTGGTAGTCTGCTTCATTTGGGCGATGAAGAAAACTCCAGCTGCGGGTTCATTTGTAGCCGTGGGGCTCCTAGGAAGGGCTGTGACTCAGTCAGGAGGCTTTGAGGTTCCTGCGGGGTCCCTAAAATCCCCTTGCATCTGAGCAAGGTCACCACCTCTTGGGGGCTGTCAAGGACCACCCTGGATGGCCACTGAGGACATTCCTACACGGACATTCTAGGATGCCTGGACTGTCACGAAGCCACTGGTTCTGAACAAAGAGGACAGCTGCATTCGTCTCAGAGCTGTAAAGAGGTTTTAAGGTTATATTTCTGAAAAAAGAACATATCTTTAGTAGGACGGAGGGAAAAAAATGATCCAATTGAATCCTCCTGACTGGGGAGCTCAATCAGTTAGATTTAAATCCAACCCACCCAGCTCTGCCCCGGGTCCCCATCACCGGGAGATGAATCAAGAGAAAGCTTCCTTTGAAACTGACCTGGATTTCAAGGCATCCGTCACTTTTTAACGGACCTTTAGGGGGTGGGCCTTCCTCTGGGCTCTGTGTTTTTTGCCAATGCCTGTGGATAAAGCAGGGGGATGGTCGCCTGACCCGTTTAAGCAAGGACACCTTTAAGGAAGTAGCCCAGGGGCCCAGAAATGGGGCAGTGGTTAGAACGATCACTGTGTTTTATTCTGTGGGGCCAGGCCGAAGGTGGGCTACCAACACTGCAGAGGACGCAAGGACAGTCTGGTCCAACTGGCCTGAGGACAGATGCTGGACTGGCAACATCAGGATCCCAGGGAGCTCACTGAAAATGTCAATCTCCAGGTCTTGAGCTTCAGCCATCATTCTGTGGGCTGAGGGTGAGGGGGTTGGGAGTCTGGGTGTTTAAAAACTAACCCCAAGTGATGATGATGTGATCTGAGCCTGGTTTGGCGAACCCTGATCTAGCCCCAACTCGTGACTTTTCAGAAAAGGAAATGGAGACGCAGAGAGGGGACTGGAGGAGGAGTTACCAAGGGACCGAACCAGACCAAGCACCAGCCACGGCATCTTTCCTGCACTGGGCTGAATAATTGTGACTGCGGGGTGCCTCCAGCCGATTCTGACTCATTGTGGAGCTCCGTGTCGGAGCAGAACTGCTCCGAAGGCTGAATCTTTTCAGTGGGGTGGGTTTGGAATCTTTTCAGAAGTAGATATTTAGCACTTTCTGCTCACAGCACCCCTAGGTCTGGGTTTGAACCACCAATTCCCCCAGTCAGTAGCAAACTGTCTAACCCCCTAGGACTGCTGAAGTTGAGTAGGAAACTGAAGCCACATCCACTACTGCCTAGTGCCCCCCACCCCCCACCCCAATCGGCTCACCTGTCTGAGGGCAGGTTTCCAGCAGCGCAGCCAGGGGTTTGATGGGTTGGAGGGGATGTTCTTGAGGTTAGCAGGCCAGGACTTCCCTGACAGCACGGCCAGGGCTCCTTGTGGCTGCTTAGAGTTTCCCCCAAATGGATGCCCACCAGGAACTTGTGAGTGTGACTGTAATGGGAAAGAAGGTCTCTGCAGATGTCATCAAGCTGAGGGTGGGCCCTGAACTGAAATCCCACGTCTGTGCCTCTGCGGAGAGGCAGTTTTGGAGACTTGGGGGCACAGAAACACACAGGGCACAAAGGGAGGGAGCCAAGTACACAGAGAGATTGGTGTTTGCTGCAAGCCATGGAAGGCTGGGGATCCGTCCCCAGAGTCTTGAGGGGGCTCGGACCTGCCAGCGCCATGTTTAGGACTTCTGGCCGCCAGAGCAGAGTCAGGCGTGTGGACTGCCCAGATGGCACTTTGTGAGAGGGTTCTAGGGCCCAAATGTATTGCTGCGAAGGTGCTATTAAGACCGTTCCCACTCACAGTGTCCCCGCACACAGGAGGAGACATGGCCGGGCCTGTTCCGTCCTCTCAGCTCTTGTGATGTCTGACCCCATTGCTGAAGCCATGGGGTCAGTTCATTGGACCAAGGCTCTGCCCCTTTGGGGATGACTTTCTACTCTACCAGGGATGCTAAAAATGCATTTAAAAAAAAATGTGTGACGCGGGCTGAGCCTCGGTGGCATAAGTGGTTGGTTGAGTACGGGACTGCGGCCCACAGACTTAGGGGTTCAAATCCCATGGCGGCTCGCAGGAGCAGCGCTGGGGAGTGCCCACGACCAGCCTCCTGATATACTCGCAGTAAGGGCTCAACAGGCAGTTGTGTAGCGATAATTATTATTTATTATAACACCGATATAGAGATCATGAAAGAGAGAGAGAAAAGAGCATTAGTAGTTACATATATATCCTTTCATGATACACGCTCACCTACACCCTGCTAGATGGTCCACATGGAGAGGGAGACAGGCAGGCGGCAGCCTGGATAGTGGCAGGCTGGTGCGAAGCAGGCTTCTGTGAGAGCAAGCTTGAGGTGGGCAGGGGGTCTCTTCTCTAGCCTATGCCCCATCCCTATATACCCTTTGGAGCCAAGCCAGGCCCCTAATTACAGGTAAAGACATACGTCACAGGAGATGGGATGGTTTTAGGAATGTGACTATGTGACCAGAGGAGTGAAAAGACCGGACCTGAGTCTGTGGAGGTAGACAAGCGTTTCTATCAGGCTAGGGGCTATTAACAATGATTCTAGAATTGCCATAGGCTTAGAGGGAAGTGGGCCATCATCCTAATAATAGGGGAGTTAGCTCGAAGCAGGCAATACAAAAGGCCTTAAGTGACTGGGACTTCCATAACAAATGCTGGTAGATAGTCTGGTTAATCTTTGGAGCATAATAATTATGGAGAAGTTCTGTCTTCACCTACCGACTACCAGAGGCAGTGATGCCCCCACAAAACAAAACAAAACAAAATGTGTGAGGCAAAGGCTCACTGGCTATTGCAATGGTTCTCAACCTGTGGGTCACAACCCCTTTGGGGGCCCAAAGGAGCCTTTCACAGGGGTCGCCCGGTTCAGAACACTCGCAAAATGACAGCGATGAAGTAGCAACGAAAATCATTTTCTGGTTGGGGGAGGTCCTCACCACGTGAGTCAGAGAGGGTGGCGGCACCACCTGGGTTGAGAACCGCCGATGTATCGTTTCCCAAGACCATTCTGGAGTACTTCGTCCCAGACAGAGCTATCTGGTCTCTGAGCAGTCCGTGGCTACACTCACCATTCTGGGCCAGCACCACAATTCAAATGCACCGATTCGTCTGTGGTCTCCCCCGTCCCCTGTCCAACGTGCCCGGGTGTGAGATGTGAATGACAAGACTGTGGTCACGTGGGCTGGGCGCACCTCCATCCTCCTGGGACACCTCTGTCCTTTAACACGTGCCTCTTCAGTTCTCAGTTGCAGCTTTCCAGAGAAGGAGCCCAGGAAGGGGGCGGGTCACATACCCTGCTGCTAACCCCAAGTTCGGCCCTTGGAGGAGGCCAGGCTGTCTGCTGGGGCGAAGATTGTCCCGAAGACCTGGGACCCATGGGCACATCTCTAGTCTGTCCTACGAGGTCCCATCAGACCCGCTCGATGGCCGTAGGTCTGTTTGCCTGCCTGCTTGCTGCCATGAGCTTTGATTGTGATCCAGATAAGACGAAATTCTCGACAATGTTAATGTTTCCTTCATTTATAAACAACCCCTCCGCCACCACCATCCCCCCACCCTGGCCCTGCCAAGGCGACAAACACAGAGATGGGGGTAGAAGAAACACAGACTACATTTTTCAGATGCTCCTAAGTCACTGCAGTACACCCCCATGGGTGTACACATGTAAGCAAGTCCCCTTCATGGGGGGTGGGGGGCAGACATTGAAAGGCTCTCTCACCAGCACCTGGCACTGCATGTGGCCTTTCCCTGCCTGGTCTTTTGAAGGTGCTTGGAAAGAAACAAACATTTAAAAAGTCATTATCCTTTCCATTGAGGGTACACGAACGATATTAATTCTTACCTCTGCACAGTCACACTTGACTAACTGGGGCCCTTTTAAGAGACTCGCTCCCTCCCTTCTCCAGCACTCAAGGTAATGAGGCCAAGGATTCCTACATCCTTTGGGGAAGGGCTTTTACCTTTGTTTAACGAATGAACAAAAGCCGTGATTGGAGGCCTCTTGTATTTCTTCTCAATGTAATTAACCTAATTCTCCCTCCTGCTGGTGGCCTGAAGAAGGGGAGCAAGGGGAGGTGGTACATCCAGCCCTCTGGCACAGAGGGGATGGCAGAGGGAGGGCACTGTGTTTTTTATCGAGCTCCAGCCATGTTAAAGGATCCTGAGCTGGGAGTCTCTCCGGTCTCTGTAATTCACAGGGAGAAAGCTGAAGAGCCAGAATCCCTAAACTTGCTTAGGCTATGGCTGAAATCACACCTGGCCCATCTGTTTCCAAATCTCACCGCCACCCCCTCCCCTCCCTGGCCTCCTTCAAGAATGATGGTGGGCTGGGCCTTACCAAGCAGGACAGACACCGCGCACCAAGATGCCAGCCCAGCGCTCTCCAGTCAAGGTGGTATAAGGTGGAATTCCTGGATCCTGGTGTTGGATGCTGGAAGGCAGGAAGCCCCAGCAGGCAGCCATCCAGTTCCACTGTGCATTCCCTGGGATGGGAAGCCTCTCCCTTAAATCAAGCCTGGTTTCCTGGTGGCACAATGGCCAACCGCTCAGCTGCTCATCCGCAGGCTGGTGGTTTGAAACCAGCCAGCAGCTACATGGGAGAAACGTCTGGGGATCTCGTACTGTCAAACCGGCAGCCAGATTGCAAACCCCAAAGAAAGAACACTGCCACCCGGTCTCCCAGGGATGCTTGAGTGGGAACCGAGTTGATAGCCCCTGACTGGGACATTAGTCCTCAGTGCAAAGGCTAGGCCTGCTTTTGCTCATTTCCCCAGAAGAGAACCTACTTTTTTTGGCTTATCGATTTCGGGAGCCGCCCCCCCCACCCCGGGTCCCTGAAGTGTGTTATTCCTCATGTGACAACAGAAATGGCCTTCCTGGCACTTGATCTCAGTGCGCCGGGCACTGTCCTTTGGGACAGATGGTGGGCGATTGCTCGATGGGAAACGAGAGACCGAGGCCTGCAGGGTGTCTCACGCCCTTCTTATTATCTCTGAAGTCAAGCAACATTCCTGGTGTTCCTGATCCCTGAGAGCTCTGCTCTGGTACCCCAGGAGCCCCAGGGTGGCTGGGGGAGGTCTTTCCTGGAGACCCACCCCTGGGACCCCTGCCGGCATGGGACTCAGAGCCAGCCCCAGGCCACAGCAGCCTTCCATGAGGCACACTGTAGGCTATTCAACATGTAGGAAGTGGGGAGGGGAAGGGTCACCCAAGACCAGTTGAGCCCACACCTGCTGTGATGGCCTTTGGGCTTTCAAGATGGTGTCGAAGAGTTGAACTAAGCGGGGGCTTAGTGCAGTGACCCAGTGCAACAATGAAGCTGGGAGACCAGTGCAAGCCTCTGGGACCCGCTCCTCGGGGAGTCACAGAGGAAACCGTTGTCTGCCCCGGTGACATATCTGGGACCCTTTTTAGCGATTCAGGGCCCACCTGCAGGCTGATGCCCTGGTCTTGGAGAGCCAGTCTCAGAGGCACCTGTCCCCTTCCTGTTCGGGCCACCCTGTCAATGCCCTGCACAGGGACCCTTGGAGACAGAGTCATCCTGCCCACGGGCCTTCCGAGACTTGACCAAGCAGCATGCGCAAAGGTCTTTTCACCCACAAAGTCACCGGTGCGTCTGAAAGCACGTGGCCTCTGCTCCATCAGGACTCTCCTTGCCAACCCTCCCCCCCACCGAAATGCTTCAACCACCCCCCCCCCCCCAGAAGGAAGGCAGGTGCTAAGCAGGAAGTGTCTCCTTTGCACAATTTCTGGTGAGAACTCTCCAGGAATCCAAGTTGTCAAATTCCAGCCGCGGGCCAACTGTGCTAGTGGCTTTTCTGAGGAGCTTGACTCAGGCTGCTGGCTCCCTGGCCCCTGCCCGGAGCAAGTGCTGCATAGTCATTTCAGCAGCTGCGCAGGAGCCCCCCCCCCAGCCCCCACCCCTCTGGATGCACAGCCAGCCTGCCACTTGCCGAACAGGCCATCTTCATCATGCGACCTAACCATTCTGTGTCTCCATCAGGGGACCCCATGGTGCCTTGGGTCAGGCCACCAATAAAGGGTGACAGTCCAAACCCACCTGCCCCTCTCGGGAGGACAGACTGCTTCCGTGAAAGATGGACAGTCCGGGACCCTAGGGGGCAGCTCCGCACTTCTCTGTAGCTTCTCTGTCACTTGGGCTGGGAATTCACTCCATCGCCGGGGTGTGGTGGTGCCGCATCTCATGGTCTGTAAACCGAGGGCTTTGATCGTTCCTGCCCCAGAGGGCTGCTGAGGGGTGAATGGGGGTTCGCCCGTACAAAGGACTCAAAGTGCCTTGCCCCTCAGGAAGAGCTGAGCTAACACTGAACTACTGTGATTGTTGTTATACCGACAAAGGAGACTTGTTGGCAAAGCAGTTATGTGGTGGGCTGCTAACTTCAAGGTCAGCGGTTCAAAAGCAGCAGCTGTCTCACCGGAGAAAGATGAGGCCTTCTACTTCCGTGAAGAGTTACAGTCTCAGAAATCCATGGAGACAGTTGTACCCTGGCGGACAGGATTACCATGGGCTGGTGTTGACTCAGCGGCAGGGGGTTTGGTCTGGCTTGGGTGCTGAGGGAACTTAGCTTGGCTTTAAAGGCCCAGAACCCACATATCCTGGAGATGTCTTTCCTCCCCACACCTAGTCCAGAGAGCGCAGGAATGTGACTTCTTTCAGTTGCAAGGGTGTTCAGAGCGTGGGACTGGGACGGGGAGGGCCACTGATGGGACAACTGACTGTGGAGCACTTCTGGTGAGTGTGGTTGATGGGGGTGGGAAAGGCTGAAGATTCCGTTCCAGATGGTCGTGACAGGATGACGTGTGGCCAGTGATCTGGGGAATGTGTTCAGGTGCATGCCCCATCCCGACATTCTCTCTCTTTCTAAGTCAATGTTTTTGGTTTTGACTCCTAGTTTGACAAGGTCGATAAGATGTTTTATTGGCCTGGGTAGTTTTTTGGGTAACTTTATGAAGGTATAATTCACATACCGTACAATTCACTTGTTTTTAGTGCACTATTCGCGGCTTCCTTTTCTCGCAGTATAATATCATCATATCTAGGACATAAAAGCTGACGTCTTAATCGTCCTGGGATGCACAGTGCGTTGACATCAATTACCTTCCTCCCATTCTCCACCCATCACTGCCATCTCTTGCCCCCATGTTCCCCTCACTCTTTCAGCACTAGCTCCCCCTCCCTGCCTCACCCAGCCTCGGCCCAGCCTGCCTCTCCTTTTGTTTCTCTGTTTCTCTTTCCCCACCATCCTGTTCCTCCCCCTTCTCCTGCAGAGCCCCAGCCATGGATGGGGCAGCAGTGGGACTGCGATGAAGAGACCAGGCCAGCTGTCCCACTTGGAAACCCTGGTTTCAAAGCTCCTCTTGAGTGAACTCAGTGTGAAAACAGAGGCACAGGCTTTCGGCAAGGCTGGCTCCAGCAGCGTGAGCAGCGTCCAGGACACGCTCCCTGCCTCCCTCTCTTCTCTCAGTGGCTCCGCCAGCAGCTCTCAGCAACCTGGTCAGAAAAGTGACTCTCTCCTCCGGAGCAAAGAAGTGCCCCAAACGGAGCCTCTGTGGACCAGCATGGGCCTGTGTCCCCCTCTGCCCCTGTCCCGTCCCCGTCGCCACCCGGGATACCTTTGGCTCAGCAGGGCTGAGAGTGAGGAAGGGCTGTCCCCCAAGGAAAGAAAAGAAGGGAGTGTGGATTCTGAGCCGGGAAGGACAGCCGATGCCCACGACACACGAGGAACTAGGATTCCCTTACGTGCTCCCGCTTGATGAAGATGCGCTGTGCGCCAGGGCGAGTTTCATGTACGAATCTGTCCTGAGTCTGCAGAGTGGCTGCTGCCTGTCCCCACTCCTATCCCCTGGGTACTCCCTATTCTCTTCCATGGGATTCTGATAGCTTCCACCTGCCAGGGCCTTGCAACACCTGGCTGGAGTTGGTGACTGCAGACTCCAGCTGGCGAGCCCCAGGGCTGAAGGCTGGAGGCCCGCGGTGCGCCCGGCACTGAGCCCCAGGGCTCCCCTTCTGAGCGCTGCTGGTACCTACTCAACAATGCAGTCCCCACGGACTCCGTTTCCCGTCCTGTCTTGCACCCCCACGTCCCCGTCTTCTTGCCATCACCTCCCAAATGCAGAGCCTCATTTCAGGTTCTGCTTCCGGTTGAACGAGCGTTGAGACAGCCTGGGAGAAAGAGATCTGGAGGGGCAGAGGCGGCGGAGGCCAAAGGGAGAGGAAGGGGCAAGTGGCAGAAGGAAGAAGGAAGGCAGGCGGTGGGCCAAGCCTGCAGCGGGGTCAGTGAGCTCAGGGCACAGCTGAATCCGGTTTGGCCAGATGATTGCTTTTCTGTTCTTCTCAACCGAATGTGTCACGGTAAGCACATGCACACGCGTGCACACGCACACACACACACCTACACACCCGTGCACACCCGAGCACAGTTTTCACGAGGTGAACATTTCCCAGCTGGATGCCACCTGTAAGCACTTCACAGTCTCCGTGAATTCATCAAAATTCTGTGGTCAAGCACCACGCCAGGGATCAGATGATTTGCCAACAAGTCTGGGGCTCACAATTCAGAAACACCTGGCTGAAGGGGGGACATGGGAACCCGAGTGGTGTGGGAGGAGGGAGAGAGCGGGGTGAGAACAGAGGTCCGAGGGGCGTGCATGCCAGACCACAGTAGTTACACTTGATCTTGGAGCCTCTGGGAGCCATCGTGGGCTTTAGAGCAGAAGCATGATCCGCTTCCGAGATCAGAACTGCCCCTTGCATGCGAGACTCCACTGAGACACAGGTCTGCGCGTGGGCGAGTCCCCTCCTCTCCGAGTAAGCCGTTCCTCTCTCCAGTCAGTATCTCTCAGTAAATATCAAGCGCTCACGGATGGCTCCTGCCTGGCATGCACCTTGTTGGGTGCAGTGCCACCTGCCTTGAATGGCACCGTGGGCCCCGGCAGAAGTGTCACTAGCGATGCTGGCAATGTTCCCAGGAAGCAGAGAGAAGTCATGAAATCACAAGGCAGTTGAATTATTCGAGGCGTCCTGTAGCGTCAGGTCCGGTGCTGGGGTTGCCTGCCGTTTTGAAATGCATCTGATGCAAAGACCATTGTTGAGAAACAGATTCCCAAAAGGACATTGGTGAGCCATCCCTGAAGCTCTGCCAACAGGCATGGAAATCTTGCACATTTTGCAAGCTACCCTCTGTGTTTTTTTGGAAAATGCAGCTCCTCTGTGGGTGCAGTCTAGCCTAGGTATCATGCAGTCGAGGACTGAGGTTCTCAGTAAGACTCCAGCCCACAGTGGACTGTGAGTTACCATGTTTGGGGAGGGGGCCTGGAGCAGAGTGTGACGACAGGGACTTTGAACAGCACAGGGAGTCAGTGGCTTAGCGCCACATGATTCAAGGGTCAATGGTACTAGGATGAGTGTGGGGGATGGACTACACCCTCTTTTTGCACCCCCCCCCCTTGCTGCTGTTCGGTGTGATCAGATTCATGTGACTCACGGTGGTCCCCGGGGGGCAGAGCAGGACAGCTCCCTGGGTTTCCTGGGCTGCAGTCTGCGTGAAACAGAACATCTGCTTCTTCTTCTACAGGACCACTGGGTGGGTTTGAGCCATCAACCTTGTGATCAACAGTTGAGCTCTCCGTCCTTGCCCCACTGGGCCTCCTTTGGCAGGGTCTGACTTTGGACCGGGGGTGGGGTACAGGCAGGCAGGAACTAGGCCTTGTTGGTTCATTGATGCCAAGACTGAAGGGAGAGGAATCGGCAGCCTGAGAGGAGGGTGGGGCTGAGTGCCTTTCTTGGTACCCGATGAACTATTTATCAGGGCATGAAACTTTCATTGATATTATTCCGGTCTGAGAGTCTGAAATGTCATCAAGAACTTGTTGAGCGGCCGCGCAGCTGGTTTTTAATGTGTCCGGGAAGAGCAACTGTCCCCAGGGCCACTGTAAGTGGAGGCATCGTGCTGGGGGAGCCTGGCTTTTTGATGGAGTTCAGGCTCACGCTCCCTCCTGTGTCCCCTTCTCCCTGGGGGGGGGGGCGGGCGGGGGGCGGGGGAGGGCATTGGAATCCCTGCCTCTGCCCATCAACATACTTCTTGCACATGTACCTGGATCCCTGGCCCAGCCTCAAGCTGCAGGGGGGTGCTGTCTCTCTCCCTTCATTCACAAAGGGGCCCTTACCTGCTGGACCCCCTCCATGCCAGGAGGGCCTGGTTGTTCCCAAGCTCTTGTGGAGGGCAGGCCTATAAATAGACACGTAAACAGATCAAAGCAGAATCAATACCTCTCAGGGACAAAGAGAGAGCACTAATTCTGGGTCAGGGGCACTGGGGGGGGCTTTTTTGCAAACTGGATAGTGTAAGTCTTACCGTAATGCCTGCCCTGGTCAGAATGATGTGTGTGTGTGTGTGTGTGTGTGTGTGTGTGTGTGTGCGTGTGTCCAGACTTAAACCTGCTGAGCCCCAATCCCACTTTATGTGTGTTTATGGGGGGTGAGGTGGGGAGAGCCCACCTCAGAGAGAATCGTTCATGAAGGAGAACCACACCCTAACCGCCCCCCACCCCATGTATTTGAAATGAATTTATCCCTAAAGACTCCAACACCATTTTACTTTTAAAGAACACCAGTGTTCTTTAGCCACTCAGACCAATATTTAAGTCTGAGAGATAAGAAATCTGGAGAATTTTTTGTTTTTTTAAAGAAGCACACTATATATTACACTGCCCATCCCAGCAAGTGAAGCCAGCAGCAATATCCCATTAAATCCCCCATAAAGGTGGTTCTCTCCCCATCCCCTCAGACTGGCTCCCTCCTCTCAGCATCCTCCCCCTCCTCTCCCTGTGTTCCAACCAAAGAGGTAGACCTTATTGCCTCTGTTTACAGCTGAAGACACTGAAGCTCCAGAGACTTTAGGAACACAGTCCAGTTCAGTCTATTGCTGTCTTGTCCAGATTCTCTGGCCTCTCAGAACCACTGGCCCTCATCATTGTGACTCCTTCCCCCTTCGTAGCCTGTTGGTCTCCCACTCTGCTCAAATGCAGCCTCTTCCAGGAAGCCTTCCAGGCTGTCTTAGGGAAGACAGCCCCAGTGAGTTAGAGTCCTCTCTGCTCACAGAGTATCCAAAGCTTAGGACAGTCATGTTTCCTGTGTGGCCCCTCTCTGCTCAGTGCCCCCTGTGAGTGGCACACAGAAGTGTTCTGCCTGTGCATGCTCAGCATCTCACCAGGGGGGATGGGCTCTGGCCTGTGGAGGGGTTGGCAGGCCGAGGAGGGCAGGTGCAGATGGGAGGAGGAGGGAATGGGCTAGGATGCTGCTGGCAGGGCTCACCGTCTTTGGCAGTAGCGGCTAAGTGCCGAGAGTGGGTCCTGCTCAGCAGGACTGGGGATTCCAGCCCTGAGATCCGATGAAGGCCTGCAGCCTGGCTCCGTGGGCCTACTGTGTGCCACAGGGGCAGCACACTCAGAGGTGGGCAAGGCCTCACACCTACCTGCCTTTCGCAAGGGGACTTGTAGCTCATTTGAAGAAATTCCTATAAATGTGTTAAAAAAAAAAAAAGGGGAAGGGGGTACATAGTTTCTGTGTCTCCTTTTCCTTTTTTTTTATAGATTGTTTGATTGGGGGCCATTACAACTCTTAGAGCAATCCACATGCCAGTTGTATCAAGCACACTCGTACATATGTTGCCATCCTCATTTTCAAAACATTTTCTTTCTACTTGAGCCCCGGGTATCAGCTCTTCTTTGTTCCCTCCCTCTCCCCCACCCACCTTCTTGATCCCTTGATAAATGGTAAATTCTTATTAATTTCATATCTTACACTGAGTTTGCTGTATGTTCAGAGGTTCAAAATGTAAAGAATTCTTGAGGCAAAAGGTCCAAATAAGTGTGATCTCGCCACATATCCCTTTTATATGCAAATGACATAATCATGAGGGAGAGAAATGATGAGGGAGTGAGTTGGGGCTCCCCAGGTGACCCCTAGAAGGGTGTCCATCCCCTTAGCAGCCCACCCTCTTGAGGGTTGCCTTCAACTCTGCCTCACGACACCGGGGCAGGTCAAAGCAGAAGTGTGTTCCGAAGAGCCCCAATGGCTGATTTTGACACATTTCTTCTGAGGTGCCTCGGGCAGTCTTGAACCTTCCACCTTTGGGTCACCAGCCAAGCATGGTAGCCATGTGCAGCACCCAAGGGAGGCCTGTGCGTCTCACTCCACTGAAATCTGGCAAAAACCAAATCCAATCCACTCCTGCCACCCTGTATAGCAGTGGTTCTTAACCTGTGGGTCAGGACCCCTTTGGGTGGGGGGTGTCGAACAACCTGTTCATAGGGGTATTCCCCCTGATTCATAACAGTAGCAAAATGACAGTGATGAAATAGCAATGGAAATAGTCGTATGGTTGGGGGTCACCTTGTATTAAAGGGTCATGGCATTAAGAAGGTTGAGAACCACTGCTGTAGAAGGTCTCTGAGACTGTGAGCTTTTACAGAAGAGGGCCACCTCTACCTGTCAATGAGCGACTGGGGCATTTGAGCCACTGACCTGATGATTGGCAACCCAACACCAAATCCACAATGCTGCCAGGACTCCTCCTTCCCTGGTGAAGAGGGAGTGTTGAGAAGAGCGGGTTCTCCAAAGACCCTTGGGCGGCTCAGCACAGCTTACTTAGATCCTGGGCTCAGCAGACCACCTAAACCTAGTTCCACCCAACAAGCCGGTCACATTAGGGGGAAGTGGTCTTCGCATACACCCACGTGCGAGAGGAGAGGCTGGTGACTCTGAGTCTGGAATGGATGCTGCCAGGTGAATGAAGTTGCCTTTGCAGCAAAAGTGTGTCATTGCAAGGTGTGCTGTTTGTCTCCCCCACCCCCCTCCGCCCCGGCCCCATCCCAAGGGCCCCTGGAGGGAGTTCCTTTCCAGGGCAGTGCTAGCCTCGGGCAGCTGCCGTCTTTATGAAGGTGCTGGAACAGACTAACCCAGCAGGCACAGTAGGCCGTTTGGGCGAACCTGGCCTCTTTCTGTCCAGATTGCTGGACTTGGGAACACTGCAGGTGTGGAGGTGGTGTTAAGACGTTATGGGCCCCAGGCCCCATTGATCTCCTTCCTTGTGCCCTGGACCCCTCCTCTTGGCTTCCCGCGGGCTAGGGTGAGGGACTCTGGGAGCAGACAAAAGGGGAAGGCCAGAGTGAGTGAAGGCACTGGTGTGTAGCGCCTTCTCTCCAGGCCTCTTAAGCTCCCAGTTTAACCTGATGCCTTTGCCTCCAGGGCGCACGCAGCTCCGGCTACCCGAGTCTGTGGCTGCAGAATCAGGACACCAGCGTCTCTCCACGCAGCACCTTCTCCGAGCAACGAGGTGGTCTTCCAAGGGCTCTGCTTTCAGCCTCTTTTTCAGGGCCTCCCTTTTAGCTCCTGGAGCCCGATTTGTGGTCTTGTTTCCAGCCCCTCTGCTCATTTTCCTTCCCCAATGCCCCCAGATGAAGTTCCAAGACAGATAGACCTGGGTTGGGATGCGGCCACCACCTCTTCCTGTTTGTGTGAAGGGCGGATCATTTCTCCGGTCTCAGCCTCAGTCTGCCCGTCTGCTACCTGGGAGGGATGGCCAGCTCTGTGCTCTAGAGGCTGCCCAGCCAGCATCTAGCCTCTCACCCTGCGTAGAGTCAGTGCATTGGGCTTCTATGGCTGTTACTGCAAGCGGGGACACACACACACACACACACACACACACACACACACACACACACACTCGGTGCCTTCTGAACAGCACAGACCAGTCACCTCACAGCTCTGGAGCTTGGACTCTCATTGGACTGAGATCCCGGTGGGGCAAGACTATGTTCCTTCTAGGAGATCAAGGGGGATCAATGTTGGGGGCCTTTTCCAGCTTCCAGGCGACCCAAGGAGCCCCAGTGGCACCATGGTTAAGTGCCCAGCTGCTAATGACAGGGTTGGTGGTTTGAATCTGCCCGGGGGTGTCTCTCCCTGCTAGGGAGCCGGCTCTACTCACAGCAGCCCCTCGAGGGCAGGAGACCCACCACTACAGCTCTGCACAGGAATGGAGAGCCCCGACTTTCTTCTGCACAGTGGCTGGGGCGTCCAGCCGCTAACTGTCCGTAACCCACTGCACCCCCGGCGCTCATCATCGACATGCGATACAGACCATCAATCCCCCTGCGGAGAGAACAGCACAGCCCGTGCCGTGGGGTCACCGAGAGTCAGCCCAGGCCCCGAGCAGCCACTCCTGGCCTCCTCGCATCCCTCGATTCTCAGCTGCCTCCCTTCACCATCAAACCCAGCAGCCAACAACTCGTGGGGCCCGTTTCCCCTCCACCCTCCCTCTTCTGCCTCTCCCGTCCACTCTTCAGGCCCCTGGTGATGTCACTGGACCCCCTCTGGGTCCTTTCTTCCTGGTCTAAGGCCATCCCCCGGTGGCTGCCGCTTCTCCATGCCCTTGGCCATGCACTGTGACAAGGACAGGTTCCGGTGATTGAGATGTACAGCCCCCAGGGGCCCGTTATCAGTGCCCCTCAGCAAACAGTTGCTAAATAACCATTTTTGTTCACGCTGTGCCTCTCTCCATTCTCTGGGGACGCAGGAGGGAGGGGACAAAAGGAGGGTGGGATGTCCGGAGTCTCATAGTGGCCAGAGAACCTCTGGGTCTTTCCTGCTCCTGTCTGTCCTTGCAGGGACAGCTGCGGGAAGCTGTCCATTTCCCCTTTGGGAGAAGGACCGGGCCGTGTCAGAGCAGAGGCTGGGGACGCGGTGCATTGGGCAGAATCTTTGGGTCAAAGTCAGGTATGTCAGCAGAGGTGACCCTCATCATCATACATGTCAGCTCCTCCCCAGCCCCACTGGACTAGCATTTCTGCCCAGGGGGGCCTGGGCTCAAGATTTGGGGCAACTTGGCACTAGATCCCTGGAGGCTCTTTAACTAGAGGTGGGGGACTGGGCTGCTATCCCATCCACCTTGGAGATACCTTGTCTTGTTTATTTTTTGGTGTAAAACTTCAGTGAATGGTCCATTTAGACCCCTGTAGCCCCTTTCTGAGGCTCTGATTTCTCCCCAAGGGTCTGCTGCAGATTCTTGCCCCACGGCCTCCTGGGAGAACTGAGTCAAGGCACCAGAGGGCTGCCCGTGTTGCTTGTGGAGGCTAAGCTGCCCCCCAAAGGCACTGCTCCACCCATAGAAGTGATTCCTGATCAATTCTTTGCCTCCCATGTGCAAATCCATCTCTAATACGAGATGGAAACTGGGTTTCTTTTCTCCCGTGTGTCATTTCCAAAACATCTAAGTTGCCAGTATTTCTGGCATAACCCTGTGTGTTGTCATGCCACACAGATATAACCGCCTGCCAGGGGGGCTTCACCAGGCACAGGGAATGTGGGGGGCAGGAGGAGGTGTGGGGTGGTTAGGGTGCCAGGGACACAGGGTGGCTAGGCTAGGGTCTGCCTGCTAAGCTTTCTGCAGGTGATTTCTAATTCATGCTAATACATAGGTGTTCACTTTTGTGGGGGACTCATTAAAAAAATCCCCTCCCCCTGTGAAGAATGAAACATACGCCCGTCTTTCTTAGGCATCTCAGTAATTAGTGAGGGAACCAATAATATGATCAGACTGGTTCCAAGAGCCCTTGAAGGCATCCATGTTTGCGAAGTCAGAAACGCAGCCACTCAGCACCCTACAGGGCCATGACCAGTCTTGAGGTATTACGTTCAATCTCACCTGTCTTCTGCGTATCTCCATGTGATGGTGGGAGAGTGGGGGAAGGTACAGCTGAGGCTGAGCCTTAGAGCGTTTCCATCACTGGTTCAAAGGCAGAGGGTGGTGCTGCCATCCACACCCAGAAGGAGCTGTGCCTTCATCTAACAGGCGAGCAAGTGAAACAGCAGGACACACACACACACACATACACCGTCAGGCAGAATGCGTACTACCATGTAAAATAACGACAGTCCCTCAGCGACTTGCCCTGTGGTAGACAGTCATAGTGCCCCAGGTTGGTCCTCCCGCCCTGAGCATGCTCTGAGAGGTCACGCATCCCAGTCTTTGCTCAGCAGTCCCTCCTGTGTGTTCTGTCCAGTTTGGCCTGTCTGGTTGGGTGCCATTGAGTTATTTTTTTGTTTTTGTTTTGGGGCATCACTGCCCTCTGGTGGTGGGCGTAGGAGGCCCAGCCTTTGCTCCCGTGGAGCTGGAATTGAACCTCCATCCCAGTGGGCCGCAGTCCCACGCACAACCACTATGCCACCGGGGCTCAGCCCCGAGTTATTTTTATTTTTAACTTGACTTTCGGTTGTGGTTTGGGGGAAAGTTGACCAAGCGACATAGTTTTCCTTTCGGCAGAGTCTACAAGACAATGATAGTAATTCCCATGATGCAACAGTTCTTGTCCCACCTCTCCACCCCCCAATCCCCTCCTCCATTCTTTGGCTCTGTTTCTGTCGCCCTTCTTGCTGTCTGAGCTCTGTCTTTGGGCACATGCTGACACTGGGGTGCAGAGGGTGGTCAGCCCAGGGAGAACGTGTATTCCTTTCTGGTATGAGTGTTCACTGGAGAGGCCTGTCTGCTGTTGGGCTGGACATTGATTCATGGACGAGAGTTCATTTCTGGGCTTGAAGGTCAGGCCAAGGCCATCGTCTTCGAGGTTCTATGTGTCTGTAAGTGTGTCAGCTCAGTCGTGTGTGTGTGTGTGTGTGTGTGTGTGTGTGTGTGTGAAGATTCTGAGCTCTGTTCCATGTTTTGCTTCCTTTCCATTGAGGATCAGAAGCCCTGGTGGTGGAGTATGCAGAACACCCACACTGCTAGTCACAAGGTCAGTGGTTCAGACCCACCAGGGGCTTCATAGGAGAAAGATGACTCCATCTGCTCCATTAAAGGTGTTGTCCCCACTGCCAGGGGGGCAGAGGGCCTGGCACTGACTCTGTGAGTCTGGCTATGGGTTTTCGATCCCCATCCTGTAGAGTGACACCAGTCACAGCAGCTGGTGGTGAGTCCAGGATGGTGGAGGTGGAAGCTCTAGTGTCATTATGGTGGAAGGTGTGGTTTTGATGGCCATCAATTCTCTGGACGAATGGCTTGCTTGCTGCTTGGGTTTAGACACTGGGGTTTGTGCTGAGTTGAATTTTGACTCCCAGCAATCCCCTGTGGCAGAGGAGAGCAGTCTTGGGCCAGGATGTTGATGGGATCAGATGGTTGGGGCTCTCTCCCACAGAAGGACTGGATGGGTTGAACCCATCCTTGTAGTCAGTAACTATGTGCTTACCCATTGCCCTACTACACCTAGTTTGACCGACGTGTCTGATGTAAGACCTCACCTATAGATACCTTCTTCTTAAAGCCTGCCTGGAGATCACCTCTGGGGACAGCCACTCTCTGGCCTCTCTTGATCTCTCGCTGCAGCTCAAGGGGCCCATCTCTACATGCCTGCAGTGCAGTGAAGGAACCACTCTCAGGTCTTCACCTCCTTAGCCTGGCCCTGGTGTGCCCGCCGAGCCTCAGTGGCATGTCCCCGGATGCCCTGCGGTTGCTAGAAGCTCTGGATATGCCAGTTCTGTGGATCCCTGATGAAAATAGAGACAGAGAAGTATGCTAATCAGGGGAAGATTGTCCTTATAGAGTACAGCTGATAAGATCATTTGCATATTCTGGTTCATTGTCGTATTTGGAGTATGTTTCATGATTTCTTAAAGGAACAAGAGCTGCAGAGCTGCAGGGACAGAGATGTGATGTCAAGAGCAGGCTGGGCCCAGAGATCAGAGCCAGGCCCAAAGCCAGGAGTCAAAGGCAGGCAGATATTTCTACCTGAATTAAAAAAAAAAAAAAACAATCCACAAGCAACTCCTGAATTGGAGTAGAATTGACTGCAATTGTGTGTGTGTGTGTGTGTGTGTGTGTGTGTGTGTGAGTGAGAGAGAGAGAGAGAGAAGAAGAAAGCTTTGGATGTTAAAAGCTAAGAATGGAAGGCACTTCCTCTGTTGGTGGTGAGCTCCCGGTTACTGGAGGTGTGTAAACAGAAACTGGATGAGCTCTTGCCTGTAGGTATGATGAGGGGGCACGGGACTCTGTGGCTCTTAGACGGTCCAGTTAAAAGATGTGAAATCCTCTGACTGGTGGGTTCTTTCCTCCAAGGTGAGGGGTCGACTCTTTAGAGGATTTAGCTTCAGTTCAGTTGTGCTCTGTTGTCCTACTGTGCCCAGGTCAGGCCAGGGTTCACAAGCTTTCTATCTGGAGCCAAGGGGTGTGTGTGTGTGTGTGTGTGTGTGTGTGTGTGTCCAGATCCCTACCCCAGGTCTCTCCAAGGTCACACAATGACAGGGCTTCTGAGAGGCCCCACTGCACTCCCCTGTGTGTCTGCCCCTGCCCCCACATGGCAGGTAGGACAATTCACCTCTGTGATCTCTCAGGTGTGGCCACTGTCCCTGGTCATCGGCCAGCTGCTGCTGTCTGAAAGCCATCACCACTTTGGTGCCAGGCCCCATCTCCTCTGGGTAGCTCCCAGCCTATGAGCTGAGAAGGGACACGGAGACAGATCCATTTTGGGGAGACGCGGGGCTCTTCTGATAGGGGATGGAAATGGGGCCATGAAGATGCTCACCTAGCCTTGCCAGGTACCTCCAGAGTTGTCCTGAAGACTAAGACCCATCCTTCCCACCGCCCCTGCTCTGGCACGTGGCCCAGGCCTGCACCTTTTTCAGATCTGCTCTCAACCTCCCCGCTCCCAGCATTTCCCTGAGAAGTCTCTCTCAGTCCAACCTGGCCCTGGCTTCTGCTGCTCTGAGTCGCTGCACCAACATGGGGGTGAGTGGCCGAGCCTCCCCCGCAGAGCAGTTCTGAGAAATATTATAAATGGTTCCTCCCTTGTTCAGAGTGACTCCTTCCAAGCACACTCTCCTTGGTCTGTGCCCCGCTCTCGCCTACCGGTCCTCTAGTTCTGATTTTAGGGGGATCCAAGCCGTACTTTCTGTGGTTCCCGGTTTGTCTTGTGTGGGCTAGGCTGTTTGAAATGGGGAATCCTGGGAGGTTAGCCCCAGAGGTGACCTCACACAGCATCCCTCTTCTGAGTAGGAGGTGTCGGCTCTGCAGAGACACAGGCACAGACCCTGATGGTTTTGCTCTCGTGGAAAAGTGAGGGGAAGGGGCATGTGCTCTTTGTTGGGGAGGGGGGTGTGTG
The DNA here is from genome assembly GCA_004026705.1 of Nesogale talazaci. Lineage (NCBI taxonomy): Eukaryota > Metazoa > Chordata > Mammalia > Afrosoricida > Tenrecidae > Nesogale > Nesogale talazaci. The sequence goes on along the minus strand of PVJH01003825.1, from coordinate 3,173 downwards.
TGTCTGGGGGGTGTTTCTCTTTTGTCAGGCAGTACTCTTGATTTCCCTTCTTGTTCCCTTTCTCCTTTTAGGTACAATTTCCAAAGTGTTTGCCTCTCTTAGTTCTCACTGCCCCCCCCCCCCACGCACACCTCAAGGATTACTTTTCTTTTTTTGGGGGGGGGGGGAGGGGGCATCACTGCTCTCCGGTGGTGGGAGTAGGAGGCCCAGCCCCACTGCTGGAATTGAACCTCCATCCTAGTGGGCCGCAGTCCCGCGCACAACCACTATACCACCGGGGCTCAGCCCAAGGATTACTTTTCTAAACCTGTGTCTGCAACCCCAAACCAGTGGTCTGTGGGTGGAGACCAGTTCACGATGGTCCCGTGGTCTGCAGGGTTTTCTGAAGTGGATCCGGCCTTTCTCCCTAGTGACTCTTGTGCACTCAACCCCCAAGAAGTCAAGAGCAGTCAGGCCAGCAAGCTGTGTGCACGCCTCTGGGGGCTCCACCCAGAAACCACAGGGAATGAGGGAGGGTGGGGGGGTCCTGAGGATCTGAGCAGGTGGGGCAAATTCGATCTGATAGCCTTAATGAGAACGGACACTCCCCAGGACCCCACCAGCCTTCTTCTGAGGAGGCAGCATCCAGATGGCTACTCTGTCCCCAAACCTCTCCGAGACTCCTTGAGACTCAGCAACACTCACTGTGCTACTGCACACACAGCAGGTCCCCGGGGTGTTGAGTGCATGGAGGGCACCTACTGAGTGTGCCAGTTAGTGTCGCTACTGCTGTCCAAAGAGCCTAGCAAGTGAGTCAATTACTGTCCCTACTGCTGTCCAACAAGCCTATCAAGTACGCCAGTTAGTGTACCTACTGCTGTCCAAAGAGCCTACTGAGTATACCAGTAGTGTCCCTACTGTTGTCCAACAAGCCTCCCACCAATGTTGTGTTCGGGGAGTTCATTAGCCAGGATTCCAGACAGGATACTGTAGGGATGGCTTTTCCTGACCCTCCGTGAAATTGGTGTGAAGGATGGGGGACAGGAATGGCTGCAGACTGGAGTCATCTTCTTCACTCACATGTCTAGTCCCTGACAGTCAGAGCTGAGTTAGGAATCTTGATCAGCAGGACCTAGACACAGCCTGGTTTGGGCTTCTTGAGCCTCGGGATCTGGGTTCTGAGAGAGCAATCTCCCCCCAACCCCCACTCTCCTCCCCAAGGTAGAGCACCCTCGGGGTACATGTTTCAGGAGAGCCAAGTGGAAGCTGCTGGGACACACGACTTAGTCTAAGAGGTCATTTAATATCAGTCCCCGCTGCTCCCCATCCCACTGGTCCAAACAGTCACAAGCCTGCCCGATCCAAAGGAACGGACCCTCACCTCTTGCTGGGCATTGAAGAGTTCTAATGCCACGTGTGAAAACCGTCTCAGGCATAGAACAGGGAGCCACACATAATTGAGGACCTGCGGTGAGCCTGGATTTCCACATGCATGGCCTCTGCTTCCTCACAAGCACCTGGAAGGCACCGCAATGACTTGCACTTTGCAGATGAGAAAATCGAAGTTCAGAGACATCACCCAAGTAACACAGGTCCCTGGGGCTCCTCCCAGCCCTGAGCCCCTCCTTGCCTGCTGTTCAACTGGCCGAGAAAAGCAAAGAGCAGGCCCAGCCTTGCTCCAGGGAACAAGCACCAGCTCCGCCTGGTGTTCCCGCAGCTCCCGGGCTGAGTCTGACCACCACGCCTCTGTTCCTCCAAGCCAGTCGAGGCTGTTTGGGCTGGAAGTGCTGAGTAATTGCTCTTGTCCAGCCTAATTCAGCTTCCTAACCTTAAGCCTGAAGTCAGTAGTGTGGAATACTTTAAATTAGCTGTAAAATTTCCGTCCAATTGCTAAACTGCCTCAATTATCAAGTTTGTTCATTGCTAGTTGAATGCATGCATAATTAATTTTTTCTAAAATCTGGACTAAAAGCTGCTGAAATCGGATCTTTTCCTTGAATTAGATTCAAATGTCATAGGGCAGTCGTTGGTTTTATGATGTAATTCCGTGGTAGTTACATAATCTCCTGTCAACTTGAGGATATTAAGAGTGAAGGGGTGGAGTCGAGTCTGTCAATCAGGTCACAGCCTGATGCCTCCTTGTGGGTGTGACCTTCTCATGAAGATTCTAGGAACTTCCTCTCTTTCTCCCTGGAGGTAGGCCACGCCCCATCGGTGCTTCACCTTCCTGTGGAAGGGAGACACTCTGGGAGCTGGAGGACCAGTGCTGAGATGCTTCTGCCACCACTGGATCCACAAGACTTTCCACCCACCAGCCTGTGATCTTCCTGCATTTGGCATCATTGTATGTGCCCTGTGAGTCTGAAGTGGTGTTTAAGAGCTAGTATCAGGCTTGCGGGCTAATATCAGACTTATGGACTTGGTCTGGACTGGACTGGGATGTTTTCTCAACATACAATTGCTCTCTGATATATATCTCTTCCTTACACATATATGAGTGTCCCTGGGTTTGTTTCTCTAGTCAACCCTGCCAGATGCAAATCCCAAGGCAGTGCTCAAGTGTAAAGAGTGGAGAACTGTGTTGAGGGTCTAGATTTTAGAACCCTGAAATGACTGGGGGTACTTGCTGACGGGCCCGGTCTCTGCTGGTGGCAAATTAAGAACCACAGTGTGGCACCAGGACTTCCGAGGTCACTGCCAGGACTGTTGGCCAACACTTGTTGAAATCTAAACACGGATATAATCTTTTCCAGTCAGAGCTGCTTGGGGTCAGGGGTCTCTGTCTGTTCCCTTAGCTGTCTTCACTCCAATCACTCGGTGCCGTAGCTCCTGGCAGAGAAGACATCTTAGTCTGGGTTGAATGAACATATGAGCTCACGGGCTCATAACCTGATATTACAGGGCCTGCTTTTAGTTATGCATGAACTTTAATCGCTCCCATTTTGTAGATGCGGAAACCCAGGCTTAGAGAAGCCAGTGGGCTTTTCTAGGGCTATGCTTCCCAGACTGTGGGAGTCAAGGTTAGAAGCCAGAGCTGTAGTCACCTTGCCCTTGTGTCCTTGTTCCCTGTGTGTCCAGACACACCAGAGAGGCCTACGAGCTAGTTCTACATTGGGAATCTACTCTCACTGCTTTGAAAAGGCACCAGTGATGTAGTGCTCTTTACTCTGTAGTAGCAGTGGTGTACTGGCTGC